>PVJX010008975.1:40053-63130 GCA_004027295.1 Dolichotis patagonum | reverse complement strand
AGAAGTATGAAGCATACAGAACTCCAGCCACCTACAACCCAAACAGAGCTACACCCAGACACATAATAATCAAGATGCCAGAAATTCAATATAAGAACAGAATATTAAAAGCCATCAGAGAAAAGAAACAGATCACCTATAAAGGAAAACCCATCAAAATCACGGCAGACTTCTCGATACAGACCATCAGGTCAAGAAGAGCTTGGAGTAATGTAATTCAAGCGCTGAAGGAGAACAATCTCCAGCTCAGTTTGATGTATCCTGCAAAACTCTCTCTAGAAATTAATGGAGAAAAAAGATGCTTCCATGACAAAGAGGAACTAGGAGAATTTGTGACCACCAGTCCAACCCTACAAAAAATACTGAAAGAAATTCTAGGGAGAGAGAACAAGAATACGAGCATTTCAGAAACAGTGGCAGAGAGGCCTCAGTGAATGAGGCAGATAGTGAAGTGGAAGAGAAAAATAGACTATCAATGGCATAAAAATAGAATAGCAGAAATGAGGCAGAGAAGATTGGCTATAATCTCTAGTATAGAGGGCCTTGAAATACTAACAGAGAGAATCACAGGTAGAGTAGATCAGGAGATAGGGTCCATTGAGCTGCTCTATATAAGGAGGCAGTGGGACCCAAAACAAGCAGTGCACCCCATGGGAGTGAAAGGGGAGGAATTGTCTAAAAAACGGAGGCAGAGGATACTGTTAATGGGGTAATAAGATTTAAAATTTACATTATTCTCACCACTCTGCTTGGATGGATTACGTGCTGTTCCAGTTTGTCTACTTACGTTAGACTTGAGGACATGGTCAGCTATCCCAAATATAAGAGGACATATTACGGTAATCACCCCTAATTTTCCTATCAACTTCATCTGAAGCCCTTTATAACTTATATTGTCTTATTATGGCTGGTCTTATTTGAATCTGGTTTGTTAGATTGCTATTTTGTATTGACTGATTTTATTTAAATCTGTTGTGATGGATAGCATCAAGTCTAAGAGTATAGACAACTACACTGAAGATGACAAGATTCACTAAGATACCCACTCTAGTTTGATTATTACTTGCTTTTGAAGTCTTATAATGTCTCTAATGCTTTGTTTTTATTAATGTTGTTATATACTGCTGAGACACCATGATAACCATTGTAGATCACCTTGTATTGCGGTTTTATGTGACTTTTTTGCCTCATGCTTTTCTAGGAATTGTTTTATCTTGCTTTGTTTTGTTTTCCCTGCTAATACAGAAATGATAGATATACATGTAGAGACTCATGCATGTGTAGAGCTTATAAACAGTTTATGAGAACCAACTATATAACTCATGTTGAAATAAACAACTACTTTGAAGAAAAAGAGACACTACAATACCCAGTGCTGATTCCATAATGTCATGATGTGAAGTCCAGCAAAACTATCACTCTTTGTTCAAAGTGATCTTAGCTTGCTTTGCCTTGTTTAAGTTCAACACACATGAAGGTATGGACAGCTGTTTTGAGGAGAATGCGAGACACTATGACAGCCATTCATGGCTTCCCTAATGTCTGGTCTTGAAGACCTGTAATGCCCTCCTCGTCCTGCTCAGATCAATTCTATACTAGGTTGTTTCATGTGAATTCCCTATATGTGACCATATGGACAACTATTTGGAAGAAAACAAGAGTCAATATGATAGAGAGTGAATATCTCCAATTGTCTAGTTTTTAAATTTTTGTCTCTTACATTGCTCTCTTGTGATCTGCTTTGTTCTGTTTTGTTGTGTTTAATTTTACCCTATTGATACAATTGCATGTATATTTGAGTGGGTAAGATGGATGACCATATTGTTGTTTTTGTCAGATCGTGGAGCAGAACTGTTAACAGTCTCACTGTTCGAATGTCTACTTTACATGTTTTAACTTTGTAATTTGAACAACTATTTCCAAGAAGTCAGTATATAATTTGTCAAGTAATAATTTCTTAGGTTTTATTGTTGTTGTACTTTTCCTTTTTTCCTTGGAATACTGTATGGTTGCTACCCTTTATTCTGTTTTATTTTGTTTTGTTTTTTCCTCTTTAAATAAAATTATTTTAAAAAAAAACTTTGTGTTACATTTAAGATTCAATTAAATTCTTGAGTCTTAAATTGGTTTTCTTAATTGGTTTTTCCAGAGAATTCCCAGCCATTATCATTTTTCATACCATGTTCCCTTTCCTTTCCTTCTAGGTCTCCACTTAAACATGATATCCTGTCATTGCCTTTCCCACTCTTCTTGTGTCTCTTTTCTAGTCATTTTCCAGTCTGCACATTCATTCTCCAGCTTAGTCTGCTGTTAAACCTATCAGTTGCACCTAAATTTCAAGGACAGTTTTGCAGTTGTAGTTCTTTATGATTCTTTTTAGTCATCTGTTGTGTCACTCTTTGTATCTTTCTGTTTACTGCAGATTTCTCCAAATTTGGATAATTTAAATGTTTCTTCAAACATAATAAACAAAGTTATTCTGCAGTCTGTGTCTAGTGATTTCTCTATCTGGGTCACGGTGGATCTGTTGCTTTGCTCTAATTTCTCTGGTTCTCACACATGTTATATCAATTCCCTTTGCTCTATTTTTGAGAATATACTGGACATTCACGGTATTAAAAAAAAAAACTATCTTATAGTTTTAGGCATGCGATAATGAAATCGTCCTCTAGGGAAACGTTTTCTTTGCTTTTACCACACACCTGAAAAGCTGAGTTTAAACCTGCCTTACACCCACTTTGTATTAAGTTCTTTTTAGTTGTATAGCTAGATAGGAATATTGAGTAAGTGATCAGACACATGGCAAGTTAATGTTTTTAATCAAACATGTTGAATCTTACCTTTATAATATGTCAACTACCCGGCATTGTAGAGACTAAGGTTTGTCTGAGGGTACGTGGGGCAAAGGTGAGGATTTTTAGAGATGATTTGCAAGGGGTGAGGAGTATGTGAGCTAGAGTGAGAAAAGGTAACAGAGACAACAGTGTTACACGGCTTAGCTTAGCTTAGCCCCTTATTCTGCTACTCACAAACTGGCATCCAAGCCCCCATGAAGGGTGAGTCTGCTGATAAAAACTGGAAGAAATTCATGGCTCATGAATACATGAGTGGAAGGCGACTCATTGTTGTCAAGTCTTGGTGTCTGATGTCTGTGAGAAATCATCCTACAAGTTCCTCCCTGACTGGGGGGATAAACAAAGATGAAAGACAAAGACACAGATTTAGTTTAAAATGTGGGGGCCAGGTGGTCTTGTCTCTAATGAACAGAAAACCCTGAGCACCTGGTTCACCTCACCTTTATTCACTCAAACAGGGGAACCAGCAATTAGAGTATCAGAAGATTCATCTGCTTCCCATCATCTACGGTCCATGTTCTGCTAAACAACTGGATCTCAGGTGTGTTGACTTTTCCCTGGGACCTACAGCAGGCCAGTGCGCTTGCACGGTGCCAGCATAGCACAGCTTACCCCCTTTTCTCCTTTGTGTGCAGTTAGGAGGTCAGTTAGGAGGTCAGAGGAGGTCAGTTAGGACTCAATTCTCATTGTGTGATCCCCCACAAAGCTCTAGGAATCCAAGCCTAGGGTGATTCCAGTAACTAACTAACACCTGTAACAGGTACCGAGTTAACATTCAAAAATGCTTAAGGACTGAATGATTCAGGGCAGGTTGTCTCCCTCAACTTCAATCTGAGAATGTGTTTGAGGCAGGTCAGGGCATAACACTACCAGCAAACTCTGTGCTAACATGAATACTTTCAGGGACTCCTACAAATAATTAGAGGAGATTCCAAATGGAGGCCCTCAAGAGGACAAATGAAAATAAGCTTACAGTGGCATGTAAGCAGCTACTTACTTTAAAAATGATATTATTTTGACATAAGAGCTAACGGAAGCTAGGGATTAACAATGATACTTAACTAATTAGTCTATCAGAGAGATACTATCAAGATGTTACGCACATGATGATTATAACCATAGCAGTGGCAAGTAAATAATGCAAAACACTGATCCTAACCTTGAGAAGTTGTAAGATTTATATAGGAAGTATAAACAGGAAAGAGATATATAGATATTGACCAGAGTATATTTTTAAGTTTTCAGCACATTAATTTTCAAAATAATGGGTAATTGTTAACAACTGGAGGTAACATGATACATTAGAAAGTGTACATGACTTTTAAGCAAATATTTCATTCAAAATTATGCTTTGGGTAGGTTTCTGTCAGTTACTTAATTTCTTAAGTTCCAGATAGTTCACAAAATTTAAAAGTGATAACTTTTACAAGTCACTTGTTATATATCAGCATTTAATGATAAATGTAAATGTTATTTTCTTCTCACTTTCCTCAGTATCAGGAACCTAATTATAAAATTCTACATTAAAGCTTTAACATAGTCAGACTATTGTGATTGAAAATCTGAACTATTTGGAGAAAAGATTCCATGAAAGTCAACATCACTACTGCATATCACTATTGCATCAATAGAAATGTAGGTTCTCGTAGTTCTCAATTGATTTTTTGACAAATTTTGGTCTAGGCAAGGGGTTTTGATTATTACAAAGTTGAACCAAACACACTTGGGATAATAAACTAATAAATTTTGTTCTTATTTAATAACTAAAGAAAAAATAATTCTTCCATATCCTAAGTCATTCTCAGATCCTCCTTAGTACAAATGTGGTGAGAATAATTGATAAACACATTTTATTATTTATAAAAGTCACAGATGTCATAATATTAATATTATTTCCCCTATATTTTCATTCCACTCAGCTCAGATATGTTTATTAATAATCACTTGGGAAATTATGTTCCTCAAAGCAGATTTTCCAGGAACAAGAGTGCATCTATTTATCTCAGCAGTGGCACATGCTGGTGTAGGACTGGCATCCTTGGAATTAATTATTCCATGTCAACCCAGTAAGCTTAAAATCAGAATCTGTTTTAAATATCAAAAGGTACACTTTCACATTAACCTCTCAAGATGCCCTCAATTAGCTAAACTCTGAACTCAAAAAACAGTGAGCTTTTATATGTTGGTAATTGTTAACGTGGGCTTAAGCAAAACATATATTAAAACACATACTGTTGAGCTCGCGAGTGTTGCCAGCTTGCAATTTCCGTATAGTAGGGACAGTTTAATACAAAAAAGAGCTTCATAATATGAGGCACATTGCCTGCATAAATGCTTCATGTTTATTCAGACAGGCTTTAAACTCTCAGTGGGAGCGGTTTTAGCTTCCCACTGGCTCAAAGTCCTTTGGTTCTAAGAATCTGAAAACACATTTTCTTTCTTGGAAAACAATGAGCCCTTATGAAAATATCTATCTAGTGGAGTTCAAGTCTCATCAATTATTCCAGTAAAGGACAAAATTATGTTAGCTAAAGCCTGCCATTTGACAATCCTTTTTTTCTCAGAGAGACAGAGGGACAGAGAGACAGAAACAGAGAGACAGAAAAAGAGAGAGAAATTGTGATTGGTGACTCTTTTTCATATTCCAGCAAAAGCAAAGGATGAGAAAAACAGCTTAGAGATAATCTGGCCCGGGCAAAAGCAGTATAAAAGTATCGACTCCATGTAAAATATCTTGTAAAGACACTGTAAGAACAGCACAACACATGGAAGGTGAACTTGCCTGCCTGAGATTTATAACTTGAGTGCCACTTTAAGTGTTAAATAAACACTCATTAAACGTTATTGCATAGAAACATCCTGTGAACACCAAAACTATAGACAAGATACCCGGTCCCCAGAAAAGCATATTTATGAGGTAATAACTTCAATATTCAGAGTTCACTCCATAAACAAATAGCTCCTTCAAAGCTACTGTAATAAAATCAACATGGTACTGGAATAACAGCAGACGTGAAGATCAATGGAATAGATTAGAAGATAGAATTCCAACTACAAACACACTCAGCCACCTTATCTTTGATAAAGGGGCCAAACACATCTACTGGAAGAAAGATAGTCTCTTCAATAAACAGTGCTGGAAAATTGGCTATCCATATGCCAAAAATTAAAACTAGACCCATGCCTATCACAATGTACTAAATTAAAGTCTAAATGGATCAAAAATCTAAATATTAAAACAGAAACACTAAATCCATTGGAAGACAAAGTAGGTAAAAATCTTGAAGACATAGGGGTAAGTAGATAATTCATGAACAAGAATCAAACTGCATGGGAAATACTTACCAGAATCAATAACTGAGATCGTGTCTTATTAAAGAATTTTGGCATGTTGAAAGAAATCCCCAGCATAGTGAAAAGTAAACCCACCCATTGGGAAAAAATCTTAGTGAACTGTCCCTCAGACAAAGGACTTCTGTCCAGAACATATAAAGAATTAAAAAAAAAAAAAAACTAGACCCCTGAAATTCAAAGACCCAATCCAAACATGGGCATCTGAGATGAACACACAGTTCTCAGATGAAGAAATACGAATTGCAAATAAATACATGAAAAAATGTTCATCATCATTAGTCATGAGAGAAATGCAAATTAAAACCACACTGAGATTCCATCTCACCCCAGAAAGAATGGCCAGGATAGAAAAAACTACCAACAACAAGTGCTGGAGAGACTGTGGGGAAAGGAATTTATTTGCACTGTTGGTGGGAGTGTAGACTGGTGCAACCACTGTGGAGGTCAGTCTGGAGATTCCTCAAAAAGCTGGATCTGGAAGTCCCATTTGACCCAGCTATTCCCTTCTAGGCATATTCCCAGAAGAACTGAGAACATCATACCACAGTGATATATGTGCACCCACGTTTATAGCAGCACAATTTGTAATAGCCAGATCTTGGAAACAACCTAAGTGTCCATCAACTGAGGAACTGATAAAAAAGATGTGGTATTTTTATACAAAGGAGTACTACACAGCTATAAAGACTGATCACATTGAGATATTTATAAATAAATGGACATGACTTGAGACCATACTCATAAGTGAAATAAACCAAACTCACATGTATAAATACCGTATAGTCTCCTCCCTAGTGTAAGAAATGGTAAGAGTACATAAGATTTTATGGTAATCATGGTTCCCCATTATATTGCTTTGAAGCCTTTCAATGTTTTCATTTATCAGTTGGAATGGTTTTATTCTGTTTCATTTGATTTTATTCTGTGTGAAGGTATAAATAGCTACTTTGAAGAAAACAAGATATTATGGCAGCCATTGCTGATTTAATATCATCTTGCTTTGAAGTCCTACCATGCTTTTGTTCTTCTGTTTCCACTGGTTCTATCCTGTTGTGTCTCACTGGATTTTAGTATGTGTGATAGTATAAACAAATTTTTTAAGGAAAATGAGATACTATAGTAGCCATTGTTCATTATCGGTTATTTGGTTTTGAATGTCCTGTAATACTTTCATTCTCTTAAATGGTTTTATACTATTTTTTTATGTTTGATATTATTGTGTGTGAAGCCATGCTCAACTATTTCAAAGAAAAGAGACATTATGGTAGCTACTGTTAATGTATGTTTATCTTGTGAAGTGCTGGGTTGCTTGCATTGTTTTGTTCTGATTTGTTTTGTTCTGTTCTTTTGTTTTATTCCCTTTAACATAAAAAATTTTTAAAAATCAAAAAACCCCGAATAGCTCAATGCATTAAATATTTAGATAGTTTTTTTATACCTTCTCTTCTTCTATTTACAATTGCACACAACTTGGTTCACAAACAGAAACATTTGATAAAATTTTGGTTTTGTTTGCTAACTCTTCATCACACAGACACAAATGTGACCGTCTTTTCCAAAACCATAGAACAATTTAAGTTCATCCATGGAGGTACCACTCTACTTTCTCCAGTTTTATAATTAGATTGTATATGTGCAGGTGTACATGTAGCTTCCATATTTCCTATTAAGGTAGTTTAATTCCTAATATAGAAGTGTCCACATAGAATTATGACAGAAGGAATGATACTGTACACCTATTACTTTATTTTTCAGGTCATTTCCTTTATTAGTATGTTTGTAGTACATAATGTTTATGTTTCTTGTGGGGAGTGGGAATATGTGCACGACACATCTTATTTCCTTTTTTCTTCCTCTTCCTCCATCTCTTGATCCACTTCCAATTGGAGGAAAATCGATCTCCTTACTTCCTATTGTCTACCTTTTCTTTTGATCTTTATTTATATTTTGGATTTCTCCAATAAGAGAAACCATTTGATATTTAAGGTTGTGTGTCTGATTTGTTTCATTCAGCATGCTTTAAACTAGGTACTTTTAGCAACAATCCTAAGTTGTTTGCTTTGCTTTGATTTTATCTCAGAAACCACCTACCAGTGTGTCTTGGCTTCTCTTAATTCCTGAGTCTTCTGCCTCCTGACCACTCTATTCTACATGGGAGATGTTAGTAATAAAGATCTGTTTAGAAAAAAAGCCTAGATACTTTCATAAGAAGACTAGAGCGCAAAAAACATTTTCTAGCAGAGCTATGTCAGCATCTATTGACCAGGACAGAGTATATGTGAAAATGCTGTTATTCATCTGTCTTCCTCATCTGAAAACTGAAGATTTCAGTTCAGGTAAAATTACACCCAACCTGCTGGTTAATATTTGTATCAATACACTCAGTGGCTGAATATTTATCACAAGAGATTGCTAATATAATTTAGGACCATTTTCTTCAAGAAATACATTCCTACATAGACTTTTGCTTCTGTGCTTTTCATAGGGATACATGTCAAAATTCTATTTAAAATTCAAAATGTTGTCAATCTATATATAGAAAACAAACCATCTCAAATTTGAAATTTATTTGAGTTTACACTGAGCCTCTCTGACATATTTCTAAAATCATTAAGTTGTAGAATTTTAAGAGTTGAAAGATATATGAATTAGGCTAAAAAATAAAATCAGACAGATTCAAAAATTGCATAGACCTCTTCATTGGTCTTGTTTTAAATTTCTTCCAAGTGGTACCATTTCAGAAACAGCAACGCTGAAATTTTTTTTTTTTTTTTTTTTTTGTACCAGGGATTGAACTCATGACCTTGTGCTTGCCAGGCAAGCACTTACGCTGCTGAGCTAAATCCCCGGCCCCCAGCAAAGCTGAACTTACACAGAAGAGAGTGTAGTTTCCCATTACTACAATAAATTGCTGAGAAAATCAATTTTTAAAAAGGGCTTAGTTTGACTCACAGATTTAGAAGGTTCAGTCCATGATTAGTTGGCTGCATCTTTTTCAGTGAGGCAGGACATCACAGTGGGAATGTGGGGCAGAGCAAATCTGCCCACCTCATGGTGAGGAAGCACAAAAAAAGAGAGCGTATGAAACCAGGGTCTGACAGTCCCTTTCCACAGTTCATCCCCAGTGACATAAAGGACTCCGCACCTCTAGACATCTCTACCAGCTCCCTGTAGTGCTACCCAGGGCAGCAAGCCTTTATCATATTGGGGACGCTAACACCAAAACTATAGGACACAGCATATAAGCTCATGCAGTGAACTGGTGGTTAATGTGCATTCCAGTCTTTATTTTCATTGAACACGTATTTTTTTAAAAGTCACTCAAGGTGAAACAACTTTCAAACATTATTCTAGAGCTACACATAAGTAGAGTATGAAATAAGCAACCATTCAGCAAATATTTGAGTGCTTTACACAGAAAGGGCAATCAAGTGTTGATGTACCAACAAACACAGCAGCTCCCTGGCTCTATCATGTTTGTGTCAATGTAACCATAAAGTGTGAGGCTAAATGCCAGGCAGAGAAAATGTAAATGTCAACATCCCTGAACTTGGTGACTCCCCTGATTTGACTACAGAGCAACTTCTGTAAATACATCTGATCGCATTATGCAGCGATGACATCTCATATACAAGTGGCCCTTATTCACGTGAAGTGTTTGAAGTGTGGCCAGTGAATGGGAGTTCTAACTTTACTTATTAACTTCATCCTCCTAATATGGAGTTGCTGTAAGAATTACTCAGTGTACTTAACTTGAACAAATGCATTATCACACAAATGATTTCTATCAAAGACAAATGAACTCTTTATATTATTATTATTATTATTACTGGTACCAGGGATCGAACTCATGACCTCATGCTTGCCAGGCAGGTGCTTACACCACTGAGCTAAATCCCGACCCCTGTGAACTCTTTATAAAGTTAAATCAGGCCTGTGCGACCATTAGCAAAATTAGTAACAGTTCTTGGCGCTCACCTTAGCTGCTGGACAACTCTTAAATATGATTGGCACAACTTGGGTGTATGAATCTGATTTTTGAAATGGAAATTTTATGAAATCTAAGTAGCAATCAAGTGACTCCAATGAGAGGTTAGCTTCTGAATGAACATGAATCTGCCTCCTAACCAGTCTGCTATAATGTCCTTATTCTCCACATTTCCTGAAGAAAGACTTCAGGGAGCGTCCGTCCTGTGGAAGTCTCCTCCAGGCGACCTTCTTATGAAATGGGGGTGCCACACACAGCAGCTGTCTGTCTGTCTGAAAAGCAGGAGCTGGGCAGGACCCTGATGAGGCCCCTACTCCAGACAGCCTGTCTTTCCCCACCAAGCCACCATCCTTCAGAGATGTGCAGACCAGGTTAGACCGGTAGAGTGCTGGCCAGTGACGTTTATCCAATGGGGAAGTGATGCAAAAAGGTCACTGTAGATTCTCCACAGAATTTAGCCAGGCTCACTGCGTATTGACTTTTTCAGTCTATAGAAATTTGTCTCTTTCCTGGAATGTGGGATAGTTTGGAATGGGTTGTTGAATGTTCTTCCCTGTGATGGTTAATGCTGTTTGTCTACTTAGCGAAGCCATGGTCTTCAGTTATTCAAACACTCTCGAAGCTCTACTTGCTTTTTCTACTAGGTAAAGTTTGAAAAAAAAAGTCTCTGGCCTAGAAAACAACTACGCTTGTCCTTTTGCCTGAAGCACATCTAGAAAACACACCTATTCTTGCCTGGGGGAAAATGTCTGGTATCATCCTCCAGTCTAGGAACACACACTCCTTTGGGGGAAAAAAAGGAGGGGGGACTATATTTGAATTAAGCAGAAAGTCAGGCATTCCCCCTGGAATTGGTGATTTCTGTAATTAAAAATGAGAGAGTGTGTCCTAGAAATACTTGCAAGTAGCAAAGCTTATAGGTAAAAAATCAAAAACAGCAGCCATACCACAAACTCGTCCTTTCCAGGGGACCTCAAACATCTGGCATAAAACTAAACCCTAAATGCTAAAGGACCTTCCAACACAAGGGCCTATGGGAATAAGCTGTCACTGTCTGTCCCAGAAGACCCTGGCTTCTTCAACGGGAAGCCAGAGCAATTACAATTCAAATTTTAGAGCATTTGCCAGCCCCTCCAGCAGACACAAATCACTGAAATTTGAATAAGCATATCAGAAACACCCTTATGAATGCTTTCACCTTTTCAAGAGATTTTAAAGTATTTGACAAATCCTAATTTTTCTAATAAAAGTTTTTATCATCTCAAGGGGGAAGGTTTCAAGAAGAATTTTGAAATTCAGTTTAATTAGTGATATTTGTGTCTCTCTCTTCACCAACAGTGATTTCCATTCCAGTGTAGCCTGGAAGACGTTTCATAATGTGCTTAGAAATTCAGCAACTTCCAGGGAAATTACGGAGAAACTGGGCCGATTAAAACTCGTGAACACCATCCTGTTTTGTTGTATACTACTACCTCCAAGTTAATAAAAATTAAATAAAAATAAAACAATAGAACATGAGAAAACAAGGTCACAAAATACCTCCAAAAACTCCCAACTCCATCAAAGCTGATCCATGTGACATGGATGAGGAGAAACTCAAAAACAGAACAACAGAATTATATAAGGTGATTAAAAAGGAAATAACAACAAAACAGATCAGTAAGGTATTAAGCAAGATGAAACATGATATAACTAAACAGATAATGTACTTTAAAAGCAAAAGGAGGAAATGAAAAAGCTCTAAAGGATATAAAAGCATGTATGTTTAAGTGTGTGGGATTGATAACCATATTACCAAGTTTCTGTTGGATCGTTGAACAGAACTGTTTGCAGCCTCACTGTTTGTTCACTTTGTATGCCTTAATTTTGTAACATGAACAACTATTTCCAAGAAGACAATATGTAATTTATCAAGTAGTGATTTCTTAATGTCTTTTTTGAAATTCTGTATTATTTCTACCCTTTTTTTCTATTTTGCTTTTTTTCTCTTTAAATAACATTTTTTAAAAAACTTGTGAACAGCACATATTTATTAAGATGAACCGAAACCTTACTCACATCCCTGAATACATAAGAATTCATGAGGAGAGATGCTCACTCAAAATACTCATTGTATTTATTTAACCTCCCTTTTCTTTCCAAGGAAAAGGTAAATTGGAACACATTACAGCAAGGACATAATCTATTAATGAGAAAATTTGCCTGAAATCTGCAGATTCTTTCCCAGACCTTACATCTATTAAATCCACACCCTTTAAACAGTATCCACAAATCTTAGCTATCATTTATTGAGTGCTAAGTATGTATCAAGCTCTTCATGTGTCTAATAATTCATTTAATTGGCACGAATTCCCTCCACACTATTGTTAGTTCCAGTTTATAAAAAGGCAATACCATTATGAAGTGTTGGAATTCTCAAGATCCCAGAGCCAAATAGTAGTAGAGCAGGAAACACCACAGGCACCCTGATTCCAGAGTCGATACAGTCAATCATCAAAATATTGCCACTCATGATTAACTAGCTGTCCTGGAAGCTGTCTCTGCCCCCTCCTCGCCACAGACAAGGACTACTGTCAAAGTTTGATGAGACAAAAGAAACACTGACTTCTTCATGTCAGAAATGGGCACGTGTGCACACACACTCACACACACACACACACACACACACACTCACACACACACACTGTCTCTCTCTCCTCCCTCTGAAATCCCCAAACTGCTGTCTCATCTCCTCACGGGGAGCTGAAGACCAGATGGGAACTTCCCTGCTTCCAAAGCTCTCCAGTGAGAGCCCATTCCGACATCCTCCTTCTGCTCTGGAAACTGACTCTCCTGGAATCGCTGATCCCCTACTGTAGTGAAAGTGACAACAGGTGATATCGCTTGCCACAGTTTATAAGTAAGCAGGCTTTTTAGTTTGCCCACTGATTTAGTTTTGTCTTTGACAATCAAACCAATGTAACCCTTTAGGTTTAGTTACATGAAAATATTAAAATTCAAAATACTCATGGCGTTCAGACCCTCAATTCTCTGAAGTTATGTGAAACTTTACTAAAATGTTAAAAGAGTTTACATTTACTCCCATCAAATATTAGTATTGAAAGACATAAATGAGTACTGGATTCCTTCATAGACTATGTCATTATGAGACAAATGATCAAAAACTGGTCCCCAACAAAGGGACCTATATGGAAAAATGGAGTCATCTCTTATGTATCCTACTGGTCTGTGTCCTTGCAAGTAGATGGGAAAATATCAGGGTTGTGCAGCAGAATTAATGAGATACCACTTTGCCCTAAATCTGCCAAGATAGTCCTAAGCTTTAAAGTATACCACAGTCTGAGCACTTTTCTATATCCCCACATAAGCCTGACCTGAAAAAGATACCAAATAAAACCTTTGCTCTTCATACTCTGTAGCTATAAGAAAAACGAGAACTTATCAGCCAAAAGATACACACTGCCACCTGCTGAGATAAAAGAACAAACAGAAGTGCGCAAGCAACATGCTCCACCTGTCATCAAAGCGAGTAATGTCCTCTTCATTGCTCAATAAAATACACGAACATCTGACATGTAGTGGTGATTACTTGTTTAATAGCTCAAGAAAGGACTTGCAAAGGCAACTTCATTCAAAACACTACGTTCGACATTTCTCAAAGGCAAAACGAGCAGCATCTTCACCCTCATAATACTGACAGCTTCCAGATAACTTTTCTAGAGTTCTCATCTGTTGCAGGTCCACATGTCAGTCACAAACTCATTTTAAAATTTCTAGATAACACACTCTGAAACTGCAAGCACAGGAAGAAATTTAGTACTGAGAGAAACTGGTGAGTTTGACTAATGTGTAATTTAGGGAACCTACCTTATAACTTTATCATGTTCTCTCAATATTCTAGGTAGAGACCCATCCTGTAAATTTCTTTTTTTTTACTAGTGTTCATTTATTGATTGCTAGGGATACAGCCTATGAAGGATACACAGCATGCATTTGGAGAGAAATTAACCATATTTATGCTGAAGCCATTCAATAAACCTGTAATGAGTTCATAAAGTAGCTCAGATAAGACCTAAAGATATAGCAGGATGACTCGTGCAGTGACCTACAAGTCATTAAGATTCCACCTGCAAATATATTTGGAAGTTACTTATTTTTAATTACTTAAAAATCACCAGGAAAGAGGGAAGCTCAGTCTGCCTCTTTATCTTAAACAAATGCTAAGAAGGATTGTGTGAATCATCTAAATATGCCTCCCCACAAATTATGCTCATTTTAAACTTCAAAGAAACTCCACTTCTACAAGTTCTTCCAAATCAATTTGTATGCCTCAGAATTAAAAGTAGCTATATGAATTGAGAAAGAATTAATAACCTATTCAAAAGACTGTGTTCATTAGAAACCAGTTATGTACTACGGAGTTGTTCTAATACTAGCAGATTTTTATGCCATATTTGCCAATTTCTCCCCTAGATGTTTGTTGTAGCTTATATATACAATAAAATGATAATATTAAAAGAATTCCAGTTACATTTAAAAAGACAGAAAGAGGGGGGCTGGGGGTTTAACTCAGGGCACAATGTCATGAGTTCAATCTCTGGGACCTCCAAAAAAAAAAAAAAGGAAAAGAAAAGAAGAAAAAAGAAAAGAGAAGAAAAGGACAGAAAGATTAAGTTACTTGAATGAATCAGACTGTAACTGAAAACTAATTATGTATAGGATATTAAACACAATGATTATAGCCTGTAACTGGATAAAATGCTGAAATGTACCTGTAATTACTAAGCTCTGTGCCACTTATTTCCACAAACTCTGTAACATATAATTTCTCTTTCAATGACATCAGTGTCACTTGATGTTCCAGTAACGTGCACTCCTTTTTATGGTAGTAGGAATAAAAAGCATCCTATGAATTTCTTATAAAACTCAGGTGTTCCAGAGGGAAAGAAAGGAGAAGAAGGAGAGAGAAGTAAAAGACTCAAAGTTATACAGACTTCTAAACCTGTCACTATCACTAAATTTGAGTTTCATGTCCTACTTAAGTGCACTGATTTATGCAAAAAATCTTATAAACTATACAATATATAAACTTCAGAGTTTTTTCTATTTAAGGATTTAGTACTATGACACAGCAGAAGGAAACCAGGGTAATTCACTGGAAAATTGTTTCCATTTCCAGGGGCAGATTGATAATAAGATTATAGGCTTCTACTTGTATTAAAGAAAATGAGTAATAGAGATATACTAACCACAGTTCCTGCAGTTAACAATATAATATTCTACATTTTAAATACATTAAGAGGCTAGATCTTTTGTTACATATTCTGATCACAAAACAAAAGAAAAATTGTTTGTTGGAAGTAATAGTTTTAGGGCCTTGATTTTGAGAGTGGTATCACAGGCATATACATAGCCCAAACTCATCAAACTATACATTACGTATGTGCAATTTTTCACTTATCAGCTGTATCTCAAAAAAGCTTTTTCTAAAAAAAATTCTATAAGATTCTCATATATTTTCTTGCTCTAAATTTAGGCATCATTAGTTTTAGCTTGTGTTTTAGCTTTTAACATGAATTTTTAATATGCATTTAAGCAGTTTTACAATCTTCTAAAAATACTTTTTAATATTCCAGCCATAGTCAGATTGATATTTGATTATTTTCTCTCACATTTCATTTGTTTTCCAACCAAATTTTTAAATTCTGTAATTGAAATTTCTGTTCTGCTTAACTTTTGCTTAGAGATAAACCTGCCTATACTTTTTTCAGCCCTCTACCAATCTAGAGTATATTTGCCCTTAAAAAAGCACCATTTTATTTTCTTTATATTACCCTGAAACATGTCACAGACATTCAATTCATAAGGAATTTTTCTCAGAAGAAAACTTTATTCAGCAGAAATTATAACAATCTCATGAAAATAGAATCCAGGAGCTGCATTATTAAATTGTTCTTTTTCTACTTATCAGTACCATGATGCTATTAAAATAAAACACAACTGAAATAACTAGTGGCATCCACTAAATAATATGAAATCATCCCCCATCAAATAATATCAAGAATTGACAAAACTTCACCAGTTTTAATGGTCAGATACATCAAGTTAAGGACACAGTGCTTGCATACAAAGAGAAAGCTCGTGAAAAATGAACACAGCTTGCTTGTCCCGGGAAGCTCAAGGTCTTGGTCGTAATTTTACTTGTAACAGCTTACGAGTTTGCTCACTGGTGAATTTCTTCATTCAACACCATATCCTGCAGGTATTATCCTTGCTACCTAAGAAAAACAAATTCATTTATATTTTTATTTTGTCCCCTTTACGCTCATTTTTCTCAAGTCAACTTTTTTCCGGGGCCCTGCTACCTAGCAGTGTCCTAAATGTGCTGGACTCCTTCTCGCTACAGAGACCCTCGGCACCTCAGATGTTTTTTAATATCTTAGAACTGGAGAAGACACAACCACTCCAGACAGTCCCTTAGTCCTCCCCCCAAACATCGCCACCAAGTAAGAATGCGGGAAATCCGAGTATCTCCAGCTTTCAGGGACAGGATTAGAGCTGGTGAACATTCCACCTGGCAACATTTCAAAATACCAACAGGTTTCCACCCTCTCAGTGGATCTTGGTGGCTCTCACCTTCAGGGACCAAGAACAAAGCCTCAGTATAAGAAGAGAGAGATGGTTAGGAATTTGGAAAGCCTATATAGAAGCACAGCCCACATTTTCAACAACACCCTGCGTTTTAAAGAACATAAAAACCACACTGGTTGCTTTTCTGCCAATTTGTGATCCTAAACCAACCTTAGATAGTCCCTTAAAAATGCATGTACTTCCTCCTACCAGTGTACACCGGAAAATAGGACAGATATATTCACATGAAGCGACAGCTCCCCTGGCGACAGGATATGTCACCTCATTCTAAGGAGCTCTGTTGCCCAGTATAATTTAACGCTAGATACTTTGGAATGCACTAAAAAATCCATGGTATCTTAATGAAGCTGAGGAGTTGAGTACCAGCCCTTAAACAAGACACAGGCAAATAATATTCCTTCCTAAACTCTCCAGGGCCTGCCGTGATGCGGGCTGAGGGAAGGACCGGCCTCCAGGAAAGCTGCCCAGTCCTCCTCCACCACCATCAGGAAGTAGGATCCGACACTGTGTTTACAATAAAACAGGCAGACAAGGAGACTCATGTTTTTAAAATACCTACATTTTGGTTAACACAGGAAAATCATAAGCTTAAAGACAGTAGCCTATCATTTTAGAATTTACCCATAATGAATTAGTGACCCGGAAGCTAACTCTCATTACCCTGTAAATTACATGACTAAGAAGGCATTTAACCAGCTAATGTAGGGCACCAAACTTGATTAGGGAACACTGAACTTCTTAGATGACTTTGGACAACTTTAAATTTACTCAACACGATGAAAATCAATGAGAACTCAGCAGATTGGGTTTTCTGAGCCTACCTAGGGCAGCCCTACCATACCTGGTCACAGCCCCATGCTCCTTGCCAAGCTCTCTGCTAGAGACACCAGCTAACAGGATGGCGTGACCTTTCTATCAGGGTTTCCTTTACACAATGCAAATTAACCACTTCTAAAGCCCTTTCCTAGAAAATGTTGTTATGAATAATTCACAGGACGTGACTTTTGGTAGGAAAAATGCTCAATATGTGCTTTTCTCCCCAAATATTAGCACTTTAGCAGGAAATATCTACAGATCAACAGAGAAAAGCAACTCAGCTCAACAAGTAAATCTCTACTAACCTATGAAACCAACTGGGGCGAACTCTGGTCCTGACTTGTTCTGGTTACTACTGCCGACATCAACAGAGTACCAACCTTTCAGTTCCTTGAAGACTAGGGAAAAGTACTAAGCACAAAGCAGGCTGTCAAATTGCTACCTCATCTAGATCAACTCAAATTCAGAACTCATGAGGTCTTACAGAGAGTGGCAGCAATCATTCCTGTGGGTCTTGGTACAATTAAAGAATGGGAATAGAATGACAGGCCAAAATGACACAGGGACCCTGGAAAGGAGGTGGAAAGCAGGAGAAAGTAGGGGTGAACTCCTTTTAGAGCACAGCTTGGGAACTCTTAATGGTCCACTTAAAAGGAAAGCCAGGCCTATGGTGAGTACTCCCCACCTACCTGTGATGACCATGTCACCTTTATAGTTGAAAGCACATGAAAAGATTTCATCCATGTGCCCCGCGAGAATCTGGAGGCACTCGCCAGTGTGTGCATCCCAGATTCGAGCTGTTTTGTCAGAGCTGCCGGTCAGAAGACGGTTCCCTTGGGGATTAAAAGAAATCTGGGGGGGAAAGAACAAAGAGAGACAGAAACGGAGGGGGGGAGAGGGAGAGAGAGGAAAAGAAAAGAAAAGAAAAGAAAAGAAAAGAAAAGAAAAGAAAAGAAAAGAGGGGGAGGGAGAGAGAAAAGGTCACATTTGTGGGATAGTTCCAATAAATTTTCATCAACAGAAATAGGACATAACTAAGCACCTGTCATCTCCCCAGTCTTATACTTATTCTTACACAGAACAATTTCTTCCTAATACTTATTCTTACACAGAACAATTTCTTCCTAATGGGAAAAATGTTGCTGGGCATGAAATTTTAAGTCTAGATGGAAAAGTTTAATCATTTACCCCTTCCTAGTTCTAAGGATAAAGACCAAAGCATTGTTATAGGTTAATTATTTCCCACCCAGCTTCTTTCCAAAAACTCACGCTGGCTTTCTCGTTTGCACAGACAAAGAGAGTATTGTTGTGGAGGAAAAACCAAGGCAGGTCCCATGTATGCAAAGCCCCATGCCATCTCTGCAAGACAACTTTCAATGATTAAAAGCATAGACTCCCCTTATCATTGTCATAGAATAAGTGAATGTCCAGGTCTATTTGAAAAGACTTTCTCACCTATGGCTACTCAAAACACAGCACTGTTTCCATAATGATATCTGCATGCCGCCAAAGTGCCAGGCATTGTCAACTGGTGTCCAAGCTGCAGTCAGATACCAGCTGACCCGCCATTCGTCTGACAGTTGTTATGGTTTAGAGCTGAATTGCCCCACACAAAGTCTCATGCATTCAGAGGTGGGACTTTTTGAAGGTGAGTTGGTCAGTGGGTTAATCCATAGCTGAAGGTGCTGTAAGAAGGTATGACCTAGTTAGAAGGTCACTAACTAGGTGAGTGACCTAGAAGGGGTTATTTCTGTCTCTGCCTTCTCCTATCTCTCACTCTGCTTCAAGGCCTCCATGCTTTACCCATCTGCCATGCCCCTTCTGCATGGACCCAGCCAACCATGGAATGTCGCAAGCCGTAACAAGTCTTCCTTGAAGTTGCTGGTATCAAAGTCTTCATCCAAATGACAAGAAAAGTGACTGAGATTCGCCTTCACCCGCAGGGAACCTGCCGGAGACTGGCAGCTTGGCCTGGGCTGTTTGTATTGGGAACTTTGCAGAGACCGGCATCTCAGCCTGACTGTTTGGGACCAGGAACCTCCCAGAGACCAGCAGCTTGGCCTGGGTAGTTTGGATTGGGAACTTTGAGGAGACTGGCATCTCGACCTGACTGTTTGGGACCGGTAGGCCCACCCTTCACCCGCAGGGAACCTCACAGAGACTGGCAGCTTGGCCTGGTCTGTTTGGATTGGGAACTTTGCAGAGACCGGCATCTAGGCCTGACTGTCTGGGACCCCTAGGCCCACCCTTCACCTGTAGGGAACCTCCCGGAGACTGGCCTGGGACAAGGGACAGTGGCCCGGCCCACCCAAGGTTCCACGGACTCTGGTCCACCACGCCCAGCATCCGCCTTACAACTTAGGGAGCCAGGAGTCCACAGAGGGGAGTTAGGACCCTGCAAGAGAGCCAAGAGCCTGTGGGGGAGCCACCGCTGCTCCAGGAACTGAGGGTGCAAGAGGTAATTCACCACACATGCAGAGGAAGCTTTGGAACACCGCTCAAAGCAAGGAAATATAGAAAAATGACAAAAGGAAAGACCAAAAGGCAGACTCAAAGCTCCAGCCCTCCCCAAGAAAGATTAGAAGCCATGTACATAGAAGAAAAAAGAAGCCATAAACCTGAAATGTCTGAAATGATATCAAGTGAACTAAAGATGCAACTAGGGAAAGCTATGGAGAAATTCAAATCAGAAATACTTGCCCAAGTAAAAGAAGAATTGATAAAAACAGTGAAAGAAATAGTGAACACATCAAGTGAAGACACAGCTAAAAAATCAGAGGAACAAAGCAAACAGATAGAATCCCTGAATTAACACTATAAGAAACAAACAGAATACATAAAGCAGATTCAAAGAGATATACAGGAAATTAAAAATGCTATTGAAAGCTGCCAAAGCCACCTCAATGAAAGTGAAGATAGAATTTCAGACCTTGAAGATAAGATTGCAGCCAGTGAGCAGGAAAGACAAGATCTTTTAAAAATAACAAAGAATCAGGAAATAACAATTCAATACCTGTAAGATGATGCAAAGAAAAATAACATAAGATAAATAGGGATAAATAAAAAAGAAGGGGACAGCCCAAATGATATCAAGAGGATATTTACAGAATAGCTGAAAACTTCCCAAACATGAGAAGAGAAACTGACATTTGAACAAGTGAAGCATATAGAACTACAAATAGCCATAACCAAAATAAAACTACACACAGACACATAATAATCACCATCCCAGAAATCCACCATAAGAACAGAATACTAAAAACTGTTAGAGAGAAAATAGAGATCACCTATAAAGGAAAAGCTATCAGAATCACGGCAGACTTCTCAAAATAAACAATGAAATCAAGAAGAGCATGGAGTGAAGTATTTCAGATCCTAAAGGAAAAACACTTCCAACCCAGACTGACATACCCAGCAAAACTGTCCTTCAAAATGGAGGGAGAAATAAGATACTTCCATGACAAAGAACAGCTGAAGAACTTCATGAACACCAAACCAACCCTACAAAGAATACTGAAAGACATTCTAGATACACATGGGATAAAACCACCAAGCAAGGCAGACAATTAAACAGAATGGAAAGCTAAAGACATAACAGCAGAAAGATAACATGTCAACAATAAACCAATATATAACAGTTACAACCATTAGTGTAAATGGCCTCAACTCACCAATCAAAAGAAACAGACTGGCAGAATGGATCAAGAAACAACATCCAACCATATGCTGTCTACAAGAAACCCATCTAACCCAAAGGACACTCATAGACTGAAAGTTAAAGGATGGAAAACAATACTTCATTCAACAGGAAACCAAAAAAAAGTGGGAGTAGCCATCCTGTTTGCAGACAATGTGAATTTCAAACCAAGAATGATCCAAAGAGATAAAGAAGGTCACTACATACTAGTTAGGGGAAAACTTCAAGAGGAAGAGATAACAATCTTAAATATATATGCACCAAATTCCAGAGCACAAAACTATATAAAGCAAATACTAACAGAAATGAAAATTCAAATAAGCAGTAATACAATTATAACAGGAGACTTTAACATACCATTGACACAAAGGGACAGATCAACTAGACAGAAAATCAGCAAAGACATAACAGAACTGAATCACACCTGTGAACAAATGGACTTGATAGATGTATACAGAGTGTTCCATCCAACAACATCACAATATACCTTCTTCTCAGCAGTACATGGGACATTCTCTAAAATAGACCATATACTAGCCCACAGAACAAATTTAAGTAAATGCAAAAAAAATTGAAATTATGCCATGCATGTTATCGGATCATAGTGCTGTGAAACTAGAAATTAATGATAAAAGAAATTGCAAAAAACGTACAAACACATGGAAACTGAATAATGCACTCTTGAGCAATCTGTGGGTCACAGAGGAAATTAAAGAAGAAATTAAACAATATCTACAAGTAAATGAAAATACAGACACAACTTACCAGATTTTGTGGGATGCAATGAAAGCAGTCCTGAGAGGAAAATTTATTGCATTGAGTTCCCACATCAGGAAGACAGAACAAACACAAATAAACAACCTGATGCTACAACTCAAACATCTAGAAAAAGAAGAGCAAGCCAAGCCAAAAGCCAAAAGAAGGGAGGAAATTATAAAGATCAGAGCAAAAATTAATGCAATAGAGACTAAGAAAACAGTACAAAGGATCAATGAATCAAAGAGTTGGCTGTTTGAAAGAATAAATAAAATTGATAAGCCCCTGGCCAAACTTATTTAAAAAAAGAAAGAAAAAATTCAAATTCATGCAATAAGAAATGAAAAAGCTGAAATTACTACAGACTCAGTGGAAATACAGAAGATCATCAACACCTATTGTGAAAACCTCTACTCTCATAAGTTCGATAACACTGAATAAATAGACAAATTCCTAGAGACATATGAACTACCAAAGCTGGATCGGGAAGATGTAAAACTGCTGACTAACCCAATTTCTATTACTGAAATTGAAAATGTAATTAAGTCCTTGCCTACAAAGAAGAGTCCAGGCCCAGATGGATTCACTGCAGAATTCTACAAGAAATACAAAGAAGACTTAATTCCAACATTCCTGAAACTCTTCAATGAAATTGAAAGGGAAGCAATTCTTCCTAAGTCATTCCTGGAAGCAAATATTACTCAGTACAAAAACCAGAGAAAGACTCAACTAAAGAAGAGAACTATAGGCCAATCTCCCAAATGAACATAGATGCAAAAATTCTCAATAAAATATTGGCAAACAGGATGCAGCAAATCATCAAGAAGATTATACACCATGACCAAGTAGGATTCATCCCAGGAATGCAGGGATGGTTCAACATATGCAAAACAATAAATGTAATCCACCATATCAATAGAGCCAAAAGCAAAAACCACATGATCATCTCTATAGATGCAG
>PVJX010008975.1:0-39953 GCA_004027295.1 Dolichotis patagonum | reverse complement strand
TATAGAAGGTTTTATCTCAATATGGTAAAGGCCATCTATGACAAACCAACAGCCAGCATCATATTAAATGGTCAAAAACTGAAAGCCTTTACCTTAAAATCAGGCACAAGACAAGGATGTCCATTATCACCACTGCTATTCAACATAGTCCTGGTAATACTAGCCAGAGCAATAAGACAGGAAAGAGAAATAAAAGGAGTAAAGATAGGAAAAGAGGAAGTTAAATTATCATTATTTGCAGATGACATGATACCTTACATAGAAGACCCCCAAAACACTATTGAAAGACTCCTAGATATAATAAATAAATTCAGCACGGTAGCTGGATACAAAGTCAATACTCAAAAATCAATAGCATTTCTATACACTAACAACAAAAGTACTGAGAGAGAAATAAGAGAAGCTATACCCTTTACACTAGCATCCAAAAAAATGAAATACTTAGAAATTAATCTCACGAAAGAAATAAAAGACCTATACAGCGAAAATTATAATACCCTGAAAAAGGAAATCGAAGAGGACCTCAGAAAATGGAAAGACATCCCCTGTTCATGTATAAGAAGAACAAACATTGTAAAAATGGCCATTCTCCCAAAATTACTATACAGATTCAATGCAATCCCAATCAAAATACCACTAACATACCTCATAGATCTAGAGAAATCACTCCTAAAATTCATCTGGAACCAGAAGAGACCTAAAATAGCAAAGGCAATTCTAAGCAACAAAGGCAAGGCAGGAGGCATCACAATCCCTGATTTGAAATTATACTACAAAGCTACAGTAATAAAGTCAGTATGGTACTGGAATAGAAACAGACCGGAGGATCAGTGGAATAGATTGGAAGATACAACTACAACCACAAACTCACTCAACCACCTTATCTTTGATAAAGGGGCCAAACATGCTTGTTGGAAGAACGAGTCTCTTTAACAAATGGTGCTCAAAAACTTGGCTGTCCATATGCAGAAGACTAAAACTAGACCCATATCTATCACCATACACTAAACTAAAATCCAAATGGATCAAAGATCTAAATGTTAAAACAGAAACACTAAAACTGCTGGAAGACAAAGTAGGTAAAAATCTCAAAGATATAGGGGTAGGAAGAGAATTCATGAACAAGAATCAAACTACACGGGAAATACTTTCCAGAATCAATAACTGGGACCATATCTTATTAAAGAGTTTCTGCATGTCAAAAGAGGTTTCCAGCAGAGTGAAAAGAAAACCCACAAATTGGGAAAAAATCTTCATGGACAGTCCCTCAGACAAAGGACTTCTGTCTAGAACTTATAAAGAATTTTAAAAAATCACACCCTCGAAATTCAAAGACCCAATCCAAAAATGGGCATCTGAAATGAATACACAGTTCTCAGATGAAGAAGTACGAATGGCAAATAAATACATGAAGAAATGTTCATCATCATTAGTCATGAGAGAAATGCAAATTAAAACCACACTGAGATTCCATCTCACTCCAGAAAGAATGGCCAGGATAGAAAACACTACCAACAACAAGTGTTGGAGAGGCTGTGGGGAAAAAGGAACTCTTCTACACTGTTGGTGGGAGTGTAGACTGGTGCAGCCACTGTGGAGGTCAGTCTGGAGATTCCTCAAAAAGCTAGGATTGGAAGTCCCATTTGACCCAGCTATTCCACTTCTGGGCATGTTCCCAGAAGAACTGAAAACATCATACCACAGTGATATATGTGCACCCATGTTTATAGCAGCACAATTTGTATAGCCAGATCTTGGAAACAACCTAAGTGCCCATCAACTGAGGAATGGATTAAAAAGTTGTGGTATTTTTATACAATGGAGTACTACTCAGCTATAAAGAATGATCACATTGAGATATTTATAAATAAATGCACACAAATTGAGACCATACTCATAAGCAAAATAAACCAAACTCACATGTGTAAATACCGTATAGTCTCCCTAGTATGAGAGTTGGTAAGAGTATATAAGATTTTATGGTAATCATGATTTTCCATTTCATTACTTTGAAGCCTTTCAATGTTTTCATTGATCAGTTGGAATGGTTTTATTCTGTTTTGTTTGACTTTATTATGCATGATGGTATGAACAGTGGTTTTGAAGAAAACAAAACAGTATGGCAATCATTGTTGATTTAATATCGTCTTGCTTAGAAGTCCTACCATGCTTCTAGTCTGCTATTACCATCAGTTTTATCATGTTGTGTCTTATTGGGATTTTAATATATGTGATAGTATAAAAAAATCTTTTTATTCAAAATGAGATATTATAGTAGCCATTTGATCATAGTTATTTGGTTCAGAATGTCCTGTAATTCTTTCATTCTCTTGAATGGTTTTATACTATTGTGTTATGTTTGATATTATTGTATCTGAAACTATGCTCAACTATAGGAGAGAAAGAGATATTTTGACAGCTACTGCTAATGTCTGGTTGTCTTATTGTAAAGTGTTGGGTTGCTTATGTTGTTCTGTTCTGATCTGCTTTGTTCTGCCCTCTTTTGTTTTATTCTCTTTAAAATAAAAAAAAGTACTAAGAACTGTAAGAGTAATAAAACCCAAAATGCATAATTGCTACTGTAAAAGAGAGAGCAAAGGAAAGTGCTCTAAAGGATATAACTGCATGTATGTTTAAGTGTGGAAGATAGATGACCAAACTACTGTTTTTGTTAGATTGTTGAACAGAACTGTTAATAGTCTCACTGTTTGAATGTCTACTTTGTATGCTTTAATTTTGTAACTTGAACAACTATGTCCAAGATGACAGTATGTAACTTATCAACTAGTGATTTCTTAGTGGTTTTTGTTGTTGTTCTTTTCTTTTTTTTCTTTGGAATTCTGGATTGTTGCTACCCTTTTTTCTGTTTTGTTTGTTTTTTTTTCTTTCTAAATAAAATTTTAAAAAGAAAATATATATATATATATATATATATATATATATATATCTTGCTATCTTTGAAATAGCTGCTCCTGCCATTGTATTTAACATAATCAAATAAAACAAAAGAGAGTAAAACCCAACCCAACAAAATATATAGAACCTCACGATATAGGACCTCAAAACAAGACCATAGGGAATCAGCAATGGCTGCAACCCTCATAAGGAGATCCCCCCTAGATGTCACACTATGTACCACTATCCTCTGAACCTATGATCAGACCACTGGCCCACAACCAGCAATGTTAGTGAAACACCAAAGTACCACGGGCATCCAATTGCATTTCACTTCCGTAGCTATCATCACAGCCTGTGTTTCTCCGGATAAGCCTGTTGCTTCTGGGGGACAGATATTGCTATTTCTTGTTTGTCAGCCCACGTGCTGGAAGAAACTGGGGTCTGGCTGTTTCCAGTCTGGTGGTAGCCTGCACATGGCACTGGTTCGCCCACTGGGCTTCCTGGTGTGGCCTTGGTCTTTCTCCCCCCATTCTGCAAATGGCACTGACTCATGGGGAGGGGCCTGGGTCTGGCTGTTCTCATGCCAGTAGTGGCCCATACATGGTCAATGTTATTCTTTAGTATGTGAATGTTTTTGTACTTTTACATATAGACCAGCTTATATAGTTACAGTGAACTCTTCTGGGGAAAGTTTACACAAAATCCTAAGCTTTGTGATTCCCAAATGGATAATTATAAACTTTAAGTGTTGAGTATTTCCAGGAAATATTTTCTCAATTGCATTTAATTTACAAAGCACTAGGTACTTGCTACATAAAATGCTTTTGGCATAATAAACTTGAATGTGTACTACAACCAGGACTTCCTGGCACCTCATCCACTTCTTAAATTGCTGTATGATGGATTTTTCAGCTAAGACTTTTGCCAATGGCTGGACAGAATGCTTTTTTATACTTTTCTAAATGTTTTAGGGCATTTTATAAATCATTTATGAATGTTACATTTCAATTATTACATTAAAATGGTTTCTAGACAAATGATATAATTAAACAAACTTTAGTACCAAAAAAATACTTATTTATATGGAGCATGTTGTTTATTTTTTCAAACTTGATGAACTGTTCCAAACGAAACAGCAACTCACCTTTGAAATTTCCCCTTCATGACCTTCCAGTTTGGAGATGCATTTCCTTGTGGCCGTACTGTAAACTCTTGCTGTTCCTTTTTGAGAGGGTTGGGGATATATATCAGTTTATCTGAAATGGAAAACTTTAGCCCAAAGACCTTCAGTTGCCCAAATATCTGTCATCTGACACATGAGCTCTTTGCCAAGTTTGCCTCCTTACCTGGAGTGAGAGTAAGCCACCAAATCCTCTAAATGCAAGCCAAACCCACCATGGAAGAGTGTGAAAGAGAGTTCATCTGGGTCTTGGACCTTATTTAGAAGAGGTAATAGATTCCAAGATAGAAGAGGAGGTGTGGGACAAGAATCCAGAAAAAAAAAAAAAAGATTTTAAAGGAGAAAAAAAGATACTAGAGCAAGTTTCAAGAGGCAGGTGGCAAGCCCAAGGGACAAGACTCACATGAGATGCCAAGCTGAGTTGCTGTTCAATGGAGGCCCCAGGCCCTCAGTACACTGTCCTCAGAGAGGCTAGGGAGCATGTGCCACAAGCAGCCAGCTAAGGACAGGTTCCAAGAGCCCCTCTGCATAGAAAGAGTCATAGAATATTTCTTCCCTGCTATAACCCTAATGACCAAAGGTGCCACAGCATCATGAAGAAACAATAGAAAGATAGGATGGAGCAATTCGCCTGCCCTCTTGGTAAGCACCTTCCTCTGGTGTGAGCCAGGAGGAGACCCAGTAGTGTCTCTTGAGCCTACCGGTGTGCAGGCTTGGAATCAAACATCCCAATGCCCCCCCCATTAGCAACTGGGGAGAGAGGTCTGAGCATATCTTGGCAGGAGGACTGTATGCAACATAGCAAATATGGGGGGTCTCCGCTATCTTCTCTTTGAAAGCAAGTGTTGTTTTCAGTTTTGTTTCTTTATGATTAATTGCTTTACTCCATCCAATATTCTCTTTCGACTGATTTTATAATGTTCTGCCTTTGGTTTGATTTTGCTATACTTAATTGACTAGACAACTATTGTGAAGATAATGAGATATACTATGGCACCTATTACTGTTATCCTGGTAACCTGCTGTGAAGTTCTGTACCAAATTCACTACACTGTCTCAATTGGCTTTGTTCTGTCTTGTTCTGTTGTATTTCTATTACCTTCAAAATAAAAAAAAAGAAAGATAGGATGGATTGATGGACGGATGGATGGATGGATGGATGGATAGATGGGTGGAGTGAATTATTAGCTGACCAACTGGATAGATGACTGAAATAGTAATATGTAGATTTCTTTAGAATTAAGCATGAGGAACATAAATGCACAAAGGAAGGAAAAACTTCAGTAGTGAAATTATTGTAACAACAAAAGTTACAATGGATTTGGCCAGATGCTTTCTTATCACAAATTGCAGCACTGCATTAAAAATAAACTTTCTTCATAAACTATTTTACTTGCCTTTCTGAAAGTGTCAACATCAGGAAGAAGTACCAAAACAAAGAATAAAAAAAAAGAAATGAAAGCCAGGCATGGTGGTGTATGCCTGTAATCCCAGCACTTGAGAGGCTGAGGCAGGAGGATCATTAGGAGTTCAAGACCAGCCTGTGCTACAAAGTGAACTCAAGGCCAGCCTAAACTGCATGGTTCGATTCTGTCTCAAAAACAAACAAACAAAAAGGCAAACCCTGACATTTTATAATGTATGTGCTTAAAAACATAAAACTTTCTACTTAATTGAACATTTCAAATTCTTAAAGAAAAAGGGGCAACAATGTTTTAAAAATCTGTTAGTAACACTAAAAAGAAAATCCTGAATAGATCTCTACTTTAAATTTTATAAAAGTGCATTTTTCAATTTCAGAAAACATAGATCATATGACTTGAAATTTTGAAGTATGAAAAAGGAACACCAAAAAGAAATGAGACTCGAGGTTAATTCCAATACAGCAGGAAAACAACTACTCACATAATTACAGAAGTAATCACTTCTACTGAGTGACATCTGACTTTTAAGAAGGTAATTAAGAGCAAAGATAAGTAAGATTTATCCAAACATCAGGATTTCTTAGGAAGTACAGATGAAAAGAGACTTACAAAGTGCTTTGAATTTAAAAAAATTAAAAAACAGAAAATTTTTAGTAATATGTTATTGATCAAGGAAAGAACAGAATCACTACTAGGAAAAATAGTTGATGACAGAGGGGAAAAAAACGTAGAAGAAATAAGCTGAGCACAGTGACACATGCCCGTAATCTTAGCACTCGGGAAGACTTGGGGGAAGAGGATCAAAAGTTCAATCCCAGCCTTAGCAACATAACAATTTAGCAAGACTCTTTCTCAAAACTAAATAAATAAATAAATAAATAAATAAATAATAAATAAATTGGTCTGGATATGGCTCAGTGCAATCCCCACTACTGAAAAACAAAACAAAAAAAAAGAAGAAAAGAAAAACTAAAAAGACGTGACCCAGAAGAATTGAACTTGTATATTAATCTCTTCCATCTCTCAGCATCCTGATTCTCCAGCCGTGTTCCTTCCCCGACACTGTTGACCCACTTTCAGTGTTTACTATAGAGTCCCACAATCTATGTGGAATATTCATGTGGAATTGCTTATGTTCTCTCCCGCTTTCCACACCATAACTCCACAGCGACACTGGTCATCTCCTTTGTTCACTTATGTTCACCATGTTCCTCAAACTGTCCCTGGCTCGAAGTACCTACTTCATTGCAGATTGTTAAGGAAATCCTCTCTGTCAATGGGAATGGTATTTACGATGAAATGGGTGGGTTAATTATAGATATCTATAATTTTATCTATAAAAGCTGATTTTTTAAAGCCAAAATTTACAAAAACATAAAAAAAGTTATTTTAAAAAATAAAATTCCCCAGTCTCAGCATGTCTGCATTTACAATATAAATAGAATTTGTACCAAAAGGCCACCATTGAAAAATCCTAGTAAGAGAACAAGTAAGCAGATAATTTTTAAAAAGGAGACAACAGTGAAATAAAGACTGAATAACTAAAATAAATCACTGGCAAAATTCTATAGCTCATTATAATGCAAAAGATATACAGCTACTTAAAGCATGTTAATCACAAAGGCAAATCAGAAAAATCTAAAAACAAGACATGCCAGTAAAACCATTTCATTTGTCCAGATTTCTTAAATATATGGGAAAGAGTTTATGCACACACAATGCAGAGTTCACTGTGGTCTTTAGGGGAACCAGACAGACATACATAGCATCACACATGCTTGACACAGAGATAGCTTAGATCTAGCATAGACTCAACATGACTGTTGGAACAATGACACAGTCACAGTGTAGCATGCTATGCTTTCACAGATTGTGACACAGATATAATGGTAAAGTAGTCACTAAAGAGATATTGCAGGTGTCAGGTAGTACCAAGCATGGTTATAGGGAATTGAAATAAACATAGATATGGTCAAATGTGTTTATCAGAGAGGTGACAGAGATACAGTGTCATGTCATCTGTGAATGTCAGAGAGATGACCCAGGTATAGTGCACACAGTTCTGACAAGATCACACAAACACAGTTTAGAGTCAGGATGAGACAGAAATAGCAGAGCATCATGCATGACCATCAGTGAGATGATTCCAATGTAGTGTAGGATCATACACAGGAGCTACAAATCGAGGAAGACATAGCGTGCATTGTGTGAGGTTATCATGGACTGTAGATATGGTAGTATACCATGATGTGTAATTGTTAGGTACACCAAAAAGACACAGTGTGGCATCATGCATGGCCATTAGGCAGATAACAAAAAAAATGCTGTAGCATTATATGCATACTACAGAGAGATGACGCATAGTGTAGGGAACAATAGATGACACTGATACAAGCACACATCACACATGTTCATCGCAGATACAGCACGTAATACACATGGCTAACGAGGTGAGACAAATAGAATAATATTCCATGAGGTCATCTTCATAGTATGCATTTTTAACAAAGAGAAGAACCTTAGTTTAAATTCCATATATGGTTACAAAAGACAGAGCAGTTGTAGAATAGCATCACATGTGTTTGTCAAGCAGATTTCACAACTATAATGTAATTTCAAGCATGGCTGTCATGTTAATGTCAGACACCTCAGCATAATATATTCATCCTCAGTAATATTATTCATGGTATAACATCACATGTAATTATTTAAAAATTTATGGAACCACACTAAAAAATTGTTGCTCTTAAGAAAATGTAGGGACAGTGTACAATCATACAAGGCTACCAAAGAAAGTATTAGACCTAGAGTAGCATCCTGGATTTAGGGTGGTGGCACAGATGTGACATCCTAGATGATGTCAATGACATAACAAAGACATGATTTTGCATCTTCCATAGTTGTCAGGAGCTAGTAAAGATACGCAAATAGCACAAAAACCACAGCACACAAAAGACTCTCACCAAAGAAGCAGGTACACAGCTACCAAAAAAGAGAGACAGCAACTCAGCCAAGGGGAGGCAATTTGAAGAAGACCAAGAGATGGAAGCCAGTGACAAAGGTGTTGAGAATAAGAAGCAGGGCTTGTGGACCCCCTCAGGGCTTACAGCCCAGGTTGCTAGACATTCGTGTGCCACCTTGGGCAACATTCAAGTCCCTCTGAGGGAAGAAGCCCAGCATAGCAGCTGCCTATGGGCACCCAGCCTCATCGTCACAGCCCAGTGCCCACCAGGGCCAGCTCTTCTCCTGCTGGGTGATGGGGCCCAGTGAGGGAGATGTTTGAACAGGGCACCATGGAAAAGCAAGCTGGAGAGTCACTCAGGGGCAGTGGCTGGCATAAAACTGGTGAGCCCCAGGTACAGAAGAGGTGACGGCCATGGTCCTGGCTAGGTTACAGAACCAGCGCAGTGGGGTCTGTAAGACAACGAGAAACACAAGGGCTTATAGCAGTGGTGATGGTGAGATTTGCGGATGCAGGAAAGACTTAGAGCCCTACCAGTGAGTGGTCTCTCCTGGCAACTAAATTCAGCACCAGCAGGGTGCTCTCCACCATGCTCAAGGGTGGGAAAGAGACCCCAAGGAAAGGTGGAGAACAGGGACACAGGATCATTGCAGGGGGAGTAAGCACTCGGATCCGCAAAAAATTCGACAAGCAGAAGTACAGCTGTGACCTGGGAGAAAAACCACCAAATGGTACACAGGGGACGTTCCTCTGTCTCCTGCCTGACACCATAAAGGTAAGTGAAATAAGGCAGACACAGAAAATAAAACATTGCATCATTTTGCTTGCAGAAGAAATCTAAATCATAAATAAATTAAAGAGTAACACAAAGATGAGATGGAAAGAAACAAAAAGGCAGATTTAGAGGCAGGGGAGGAGATGAGTGGGGACTCGCGAGGGCAAAGTAAAGGGATTGAAAATGATCGTATTATCTATGCCAATCTCCCAAAGCAGCACAGACTAATGAAATAGACATGATGTGTGCAGAGGATCCCAGCACAGGTGGTCGTCAACAAGATGATACAGACTGTATGATATTGCATGTATTTCTTTCAGTGAAGTGTGGCAGATACAGTAAAACACCACACATGTCTTCTAAGAATATGATGCAAGTGAAATATGTTATCACACATGGTAATCGACAAAATGATGCACTCAGTGTTGTGTCTACCTGGTCAGCAGGGGAATGATGTATATATAATGTAGTTTTTACTGGGCCATCGGTAGATAATAGAATAGTATAGTATAGCATAAAGCAGTAGAGTACAGTGTGACACATTGTAATCAGAGACCTAACACAGACCTTGTAGTCATAAGTAGCAGCAATATGAAACATATATGGCCTAACAAGCATGGCTTTAAAGGAGATAAAAAAACAGCATAGCATAATAGCATAACTTGCAAAGAGATGATGAAGATGCTACACACAATAATACATGGTCATTGGATGACACGGACGATAATGTCACACAAGGCCAACAGGAAAATGAGACATACAGTGTTAGCATCACATGTACCCTGCATGGAATTGAGGTGTAGCTGATACAGCACCATATCCGTGGTTATCAGTAAGATGGCCAAATGCAATGTAAAATTATGGTGGCCAAAAAGACAATTCATCATACATGTATCACAAAGATGTGGCAGACATAATGTGGCGGCACAAGCAGTTACCACAAATTGGTGCAGATTTAGAATATCCTCGATAGGATAGCAGTAGAGGATATTTAGAATATCCTCTACTGCTGATGATGTCAACACAGTGCCACATCACACATAACCAACCAGGAGCTGATGCGGATTCTAGCATTATATGTAGCTATTACGGGATAAATGAAAACGTGTGTGTGTGTGTGTGTGTGTGTATGTGGTTATTAGGACACAACAATGTATAACATCATACGTGATCATCAAGAGTATAATATAGAGTAAGCAGCCTGCCGCCCTGGAGAGTGACTGTGGTCTGGCAAGCCTCGGCCACCCCAGGGCAAGGAAACCAGAAGCAAGAGCGTCTCCTGAGATCCACGCCATGCTGGAACTTAGGGCGCCGAGCCAACCAGTAACCAGCCTGCTGCCTACCGGGTCGCGGGCTTAGAATCAAACATGCCACACACCCCCTCCTCCCCCGTAACAATTGGGATCCAGGGATCTGGGTATCTCTTAGGAGGTGACCATATTTGGTACAGCAAGTCGGGGGAGTTTCCTTCTACTATCTCTGAAGGCAGATATTTTTGTCGCCGTTTTGCTTTGTCCTGATTAATGGTGTTGCACTATTCAACACTGTGTTGATGTGTTCTATAATGTTGTGTATTTCTTTGATTTTGCTCTACCTAGTAGAAGAACAACTATTGTGAAGACAATGAGATATACAATGTTGCCTGTTACTGTTGTCCTGGTGACCTGCTGTGATGTTCTGTGCCAATTTCACTATACTGTCTCAATTGGCTTTATTCCATCCTTTTTTTCCTGTTTGCAGCTTCACTGTGTGTTCACTTTGTTTGCCTTAATTTTGTAACATGAACAGCTATTTCGGGGAGTATGTGGTTTGTCAACTAGTGATTTATGGGTTTTTTTTGAGGTTTTGTATTGTTTCTACCCTTTTTTCTGTATTGCTTTTTTTTCTCTTTAAATAAAATTTTTTAAAAAAGAGTATAATATAGACATACTGTAATGACACATGCGATTATCATGGAGAAAAAGTACTTATAATTCCTACCAAATTTTGTACTCTTGGCAATGATCCATAGTACAGATGCATGCTTATCAAGCAAAGCAGTAATTCCTCCATAAATTAATATATCAGTAGATTACCTACCATCAGCTGAAGCAGTTGCAAAAAGCTTCCCAGCATAATCAAAGCAGCTGTCTAGTATTTCATCATCGTGGCCTGTTAAGGTTGCAACACATTTTCCATTTGTAGCATCCCACAACTGCAATTGAAGGAAGAGACGCCAGGTATTCTGCTTACAGTGTGAAGACAGCCAGTGCTAATCCATGGTTAAACCACTGCGCCAAACTGGGGGTATAATTCTCACTTGTTCAATTAATTTTACCTTGATTAATGACCAGAAACCACGTGCAACTATCTGGCAAAACATTCTTTGGTCACAGAAAAGCCCAAAGTCAGACATTAGTTTGCTACATTAGTGGCATTCGTCTACCACGTTAGGAAAAGAAAAAATCCCAAAATATACATTTTAGTGATTTAAGAAGGGCCCTCTTTTTTTAAGAAGGACATTGGATGATAAGAGGCATGATCCCAAACTGGAATGCCAAAGAATGAAATGTATATTATAATATTATCATACATTTCCTATATAATCAAATGGTAATTACAGAGTACACATTCCTAGTAACTATTTTGTAACATACAGAAACTTAGAAGCAGGGAGAAATTTAAATGAGGCTCCCTGAGCCCTGCTAAATCAAAGTTTAATAAATGAACAACTGGACATTAAGCAAACATAATGTGCCTTTAAAAATTAGATATCAATAATGTAAAGACATCGAAATTGTTTTATCACCTCAGAATTCCTTCAAACTTAGGAAATTTGAAGTAAAAAGTTACTACTTGTTATATATAAATGAATATCTTAATTTCCTATCACCTTTGAAATCTATTCCTGTTACAGTGAAAGCCTGAGATAATATAAATAACACAGACCCACTAGAAAGCACATACGCTTCTTGAGCTCACCATGCAGGTCTTATCCATGGAGCCAGTTAGTATTAGAGAGCAATCCCAGTTGAATACAGCACTGCTGATCTCAGCACAGTGGCCAATCAAGGTATGCACCTTCCTACAAAAGGCAAGTGAATAAACTGTGGAAAGAGCACTCTCTGGTGAATGCACAAAAACAATGAGATCAAGTACATCTCTGCAAAGTAACCTAAATTTTGGTTTTTACACAATACTTTTGACAGCGAAACAAAAATTGTTCCGCTGGAGCTCAAAAAGACACTACTAATTTCAACAAAAATGCACCTAAAGTTTAAAAGATCGAAGATAATATTTACCATGTTCAATTTATTTCACTCAACAAAAAGTGTTCTAGTTCCATTAATTTTCTTTGTTTTGACAGGATATGCTGCCAAGTTGCCCTGAAATGTTACCCTGTAGTCCAGGATAAGGACAGTTATGGTACATTAATCAGAAATTTTGAAACAAAATATGTAAGAAGATGGAAATGCTAACTACACTATTTTGATCATTACACATTGTAAGTATGAATTGAATTATCACATTGTACTCTATAAATATGTAGAATTAAAATAATTTTGTAAAACAAGTGAAATAAAATAATTTTTAAAATACATTATTCAAGAAAACATTTCAAAGAGGAAAGGATAACAAACTCCAGAAGTCCCCTTACACCACAAGTGCACACCTGGTTGTTGAGAAACAACACATCAAAAGATTGGAAGACTTTTTGTCTTAGTTCTCTTGTTGCCAAGACAAAATACGCAACACCCAAAGGTAAAGGGGAAAAGGTTTATTTAGCTCACAGTTTGTAGAGGTTTCAGTCCATAACTGACTGACTTCAAGACAGGGTGGCACAAAGCAGAGGGGCATCAGTTCGTGGTGGTGAAAGACAGCAAAGGCAGGGAGAGGGCACGAGAGTGGGGCAAGCCTCTTTCTGTCCCTTGTATTGTACGCAGGCCTCGCGCCCTAGGGCAGGTGTAGCACTCACATCCTTAATCCCAGCATTGGGCCAGAAATCAATCATAAACTCCAGTTCCAGGCTTCTCTGAAAAAGCTGCCCCCCATGACTGCATAAAGCTTTGTATCGGGGGGAGGACATCTAGACACTTTTCCTTTTCATTTTTTGTTGAGTCCATCTCAGTTGATACTTCTAATAATGATCCCTTCTACCAAAATGCAGGCAACAGTGAGGTTTTCCAACAATTTCTTAGCAGTTAGGCACAAAAATCATTAGGAAGTAAGTTGAAGTTCTTGGATTAAATAAATTGGAGAGATTAACTATGAATTTTATATATTCACTATATATAATAAATATATAATATATAAATAATATATACTATGTAATAAATATTATATAATATATATTATATAATATATAATAAATATATATATTTCAGGTCTAAATTATAACAAGTCATCAAAATTTGATTTTATAGTGCACTGGACAGATCATAGCTGTATAATCAGACTACTGTTAATATTCTCTTCCTATATTACCATATTTGCCCAGAATTCTGGGAATATTTCTTTTGTAGAACAAACATATGAAGAATAAATTAGTTTATGTTATCAGTGTGTTCTTTTCTTATGAAATACAAAGCATATTTAATGATGTCAAGTTTAAAGTAGCAAATAACATTGCATCTTCTTCAGCTCCTGGTGCAAATTTGAAAGTTCCTAAGCATTATGAATTACCTTGCAGTAGAAGTGTCCCACACTATGACTGTGTGATCAAAGGACCCTGTAATGATTCGGTTTCCTGAGGTGTCAAATGCCAAGGAAATGATTTCTGCCAAATGCCCCTAGAAAAGAGGAGACACTGTCATGTATACTTACAGACAAAACAGTTTCTACAAACATGCAGTATCTTAGGCTAAACCTGGATTGTGGTGAGAGGTACACAATTCTGTAAGATGACAAAAAGTCATTGCCTTACACATGTAAAGCAAATTCAGTTTAGTTCAGCAAGACTTCAAGAAGGCATATTTTGGGAAAGAAGACTTCTTTCACATTATTCTGAAAATATGAGGACGTGTCTGTCATAGCACACGTCCAGCAACTTCCTGGGAACTGCCACCCTGCACTTCATCCCACCCCAGCGTAAGTGACCACAACCAAATGCGTTGACTCTGTGTCAGAGAATCAGAGGGTACATCCGGATGAAAAACCCCAGTTTTCTTATCCTTTCAAAATTGTATGCAATTTTCTTTTAAAAGAATGTGACTCCGTGGTCTAAAAATGGATGACGGGCAAAGCAAAACTATGGCTGAAATAAATTTAATAGCTTTGAAAGAGGAAATCTATAAGGTGGTTGATGTGAAGGAGGAAATAGACTCGTGGTCCTTGGTCAGTCTGCCCAGCGCTCCTGAGGAGCCCACCGTGGACCCCAGGACTCTGATCAGGACATGCAGCTTGCAGATTCTGCTCCTTTCCTTTCTTTTGTATTTTCAAATAATACAAAGCATTAGAATTGATTTTTAGTTTGATTCCAAATGATAAAAGCAAAACGTTAGAATTCCAGACGCATGGAGTGAGCATGGCCTCCTCTCCCACAGCCCACAGATGTGCAGAGCAGGACTCAGCTCACCGAATGCCCTTAGCACACTGCGCAAAGGGATAACCATTGAGGAAATGCATTCCCAGGGGCCTTCCCTCCACAGCTTCCAGGAAGAAGCAGTAGTAAGGAAGCAGCACCCTAATGAAACCATGACAGCTGCGATGAGGAGGAATATACCAATGTGAATGACGCTAGGCAGTCAGTTAGGGAAGAAGACCTCTTGGTATTAGTTTTAAATTAAGGGAATTTTCTCTTGTCTTTTCCAACTATTTTTAACTTTCATAGGAAAAAAGAAATCCTGTGTTTCTTTTTTTTAATCCAGACTTTTCTTATCCAGCTATTCTCAGTGATTGCAACACACTGCAGGCCTGTTTTGTCATGGTCGCTTGTACGGGAGGGGGAGGGACAGGAAGTGAAAGTGGCAAGTGACTGGAAGGTGCTGGACATGCAGTGGTGACAGACAAGAGCAAACACAAGAGCCATCACTCTCTGGGTCATGACCTTTGGTCTTTGACCTCTGATCATTTGCCCCATGTTGTCCTGACATTGCTACACAGGAAGACTATCAGAGAAGCCAGAGAGGGAACACAGTTATCCCTGTAAGGAGTTTTCTGCTGTCCCATTGTCCTCCTCCAAAGACTGCCAGCCCCACCTGCTATCCTTTCAAAGAGATGGACAATGAGGGGTCCAAGCTACAGCTGACTTGCTCCACAACATGAAATTCAACAAAAATATAAGTTCCTCTACCTTTCCCAGCACCTCCATGCCAGTCTTTGGGAATAGTCAGCAAACCCGCAGCTTGAAAACCAGTAGTTAAAAGGCATCTTCTGACTTAGAATTCATTGTATTATAGCAAAAAAATGCCCCCCCAGCCAGTCGGTTAGTTGCCCAGGTAACAGTTCTTGTTCCAGCTCTGGTTGTCCCTGTCTCTTAGAAACGGCTGGTCACTGTGATGCATGCTGTAAAAAAACAATCAAAGCCAGCCAAGTACTCTACCTCTGTACCCCCATCCCTTTGCAATCTCATAAAAATCTTCCTCCCTGGGCCTTCGAGACCTGACATTTTGAGGAACAATTGATTTCTTATCAGTGCCCATCTAGTGTTAAATAAATTTGCCTCCAAATCCTGGGTGTCATTTCACTGTTTCTGTTTCATGGCAGTATAATAAGAGATACAAATAAAAATGAATGCAAATGCTAGGCTTGCTGCCACTGCGGACGTACCTTTAGAGTGAACACCTCCTCTCCACTCTTAATGTCCCACAGCTTGGCCATGGTGTCCACACTTCCAGTAGCTACCAGCGTGCTTTGAGGGTTAAATGACAGACACACCTAAATCACATGAAATGGAAAAGAGCTTAGAGAGCTTCAGACTGTGCCTTTTATGTGGAAATCTTTCAAAGGCCTTAGCACATTCAATTTAATTCTTTGTACAAGTACATGATGAAACATTAAATACAAGAAACTTGATATCCTCAGACAGAATCCTGACACAGTATCCTGCCAAAAAGAGACCTTGTACTCCCACATCACCTGTTTGGGCTGCGTGGGGCACAGGCTCCATCTCTCTTGAGGTTCCCACAATCCTTGTCAGCCTCACGGTGTTCTGGTCATACCTCCTTCTCCCAGGACTGTGACTGCTGGCTCACAACGTCAGTTCTGTGTCCCAGGTATCCTTCCATCTCCCCAGACCCCTGTCCTGGACTCCTCTTCCACAACTGCTCCTATGGCTGCATCCTGGATTTTGACAGCAGCTTCCCTAGAACATGTATCTTCTATGCATCCACCTCTGGCTACCTTCTCTGACACTCCGAGTTTTCTGTCTTACAGGCTATTCACCTTCTGAATCTCTGGAAATCTTCCACTTCACTGAGACCCCTACTGTCCCCCCTGGCCCGCCAGCCCTATTCAGCTGGCGCCTTGAGTGTCTCATTCCCACCAGCATCCTCAGTGTCTGGCTGTGAAATGTGCTTTTCATGCAGCCAGAACTTTATTTAATCTCTACCCTCCCTGCTTCATCAACCAATGGAGCTTAAGAAAGCTGTCCAGGTCACCGGTGCTGCCCATGCATACCTTGTGTCCTCAGGTGAATCTTCAGCGCTGTGCCCTACTTTAGCTGTACCTGGCTTAATACATTCCCTAGACCCCACTCTTGCCTTCGACCCTCCTTCTCACTCTTCCTAAGCACTAACTGGTCGTCTGCCTATCCCTGGGAAAGCTTACCTAGCAGATGGGAACGTCCTCACCTCCCACACACTCTCCTCCCCTTCCATCTCAGGTGCAGAGGACCCCTTTGCCCATTCTATGTCCTCTGCCCTGCGCTTACACACTGCCTTTCCTTCCCTGCAGGTTAGATCCTTCCTAGTGGCCGGTAAATGTGCTTGAGCTTTCCCCATATACCATAAAAATAAACCCTCCTTTGATTCAATGCACCACTTTTAACTACTTTTCGCCCTTTACAACCAAATTGTGTGGGAAAACAGTTTATCCTCACTTATTGCTCATCTTCTGCTCATTCTTCATCTCTATAGAAATCACTCCGGCTGAATCGAAGAGGTGTGGTTAGCCAACAACGAAACCTCCCTAACGTCTGCAGTGCTGGCTTCTTTGGTCTCCACAATTTCTACAGTTTTAACAGCTTTCTCCTCTTCTTTGTGGTTGTTGTTGTTGCTGCTGCTGTTGCCTCCAAGAGCCAACTTGCCAATGGATGCCTGTTCGGATATCGCACAGGCAGCTCTTACCAATGAGAGACTCGGGAGTCACGTGAGCGCAAACCTGCTTCACTGGTGACTGACACTGCCGGCCATCCAACCCCAAATCAGGAATCATCTTAGATTCCCCTTTTCCTTCATGCCTCCCTTCTACTTGGTAACCAGGTTCTTCTCTCTCCACTCCCTTAACATCTAACACATCCTCCTACCAGCCTTATGATAACCGTTTATTTTTCAGACAACAAATTCCAGTTGGCCTGTGCCTCTGATCTCACCTATCTCCCATTTGTCCTCCACACTGTCACAAAACTAATCTTCCCAAAGAGCCAACTGAAGCATACTTTCTCCCGGTGGAAAAGTCTCAGTAGTGTAGCATTACCTACAAAAGGAAGCCCAAGTTTCTCAGCCTCCCATCCGACCCTCTGTAAGTCTACAACACAGCCTGTGCCTGCCTTTCCCATTAAACCCACCTTGTGGTCCCACTTTTACTGTGTTACCAGTTGACCGAGGATTGACATCCTTAACATGGGGTGAGCGGCAGCACTGGGGATCTCTGTCTTTCACCTCAGACCACGTGTAGCAGGCAGCTCCCTTGTGTGTGCACATCCCTACTGGCACACTCTGTGCATCCACCATGGGGGAAGTTGGGGTGCTCTTCTCTGATCTTACAGAGCCATCTGAGCTCTCAAGTATGTACCATAGTTGCACAACTCCTCTGGCCCTGGCCAGTGCTGCTCCCTCTGCCCAGAATGTCCGTCCCACCCACCTCACTGTAAGTCTGTTCTGAACACCTGCTCTTGCCAGGATAACTTGGCCATTCCCTCATTAGTGCCCATTTCTAGCACACAAACAATCCCTTAGAAATCAATTCATTGATGTCTCTATTCCTTCTATTACGCACCAGAATCTTTGGTGGATAATAAGCATGGTGTCTAATTTTGCAGTACCCTAAGCTTTTAAGCCAGCACTTGACACATAATTAGCATTTAGTAAATATTTATAGGCTAGAAACCCCAAAGGAGTGTGGAGACATGGCCGCTTTCTAAAAACAGGAATTGTGACTTCCTTGACCTTGGACAAGTCACTCTCTATCTCCCAGCATCCTCAACTGTGCTTCAGAATGTGGAAATGCCCCCCTCTTAGGGTCATGAGGCACATGTCAAGGTCTCAGGACGGTACCTCCAACAGCAGTGCCACTGAAGGGTCAGCAACAGTTTTTCCCCGTAGTGTCCCATGTCTACAAAATACCTTAAGCACAGCGTGTGTTCTTCTCAGAGGAAGAAATACCATGAACTGGAAGGACAAACATAAGCAAGGTTTTCTCCTAAAATTAGGAGCTTGTTTAATAGTCATCACTTGTTCCGTAGGGTGCCAATTAGCTCGCTAATGATTAGGAAATGCAATGCAGAATCGGCCAAGGGCAAGGGCTTCCCAACAGAGAGAGCTACTCAGAGCATCAGACTATTTACACAAATTTCAGTTCTAATGTTCTCCTGAAAATAAGCCTAAGGATTCCACACGGTATAATAAAGTTATTTTAAAAGCTATTTATAACTTTATCCTCATTGAATCAGTTCTTTAAAGGCACACGAATGAAAAAACAAAAGGTTAGATATTATACTTATTACATCACATGGCTACTTAGTCAATATATGATACCGTTTGCTCACAGTATCTGTAAATTATTAAAATGTAAGTTACCTTTAAATGATATCAGCCCTGCCATATAAAATTCATGCCGACCAACACTAATAAGATAGGTTAGAATTTGAAAATTATAAAAGTACAACGTCTGCATTAATAATGCCAGCCTTTAAAAGTAGCAATGTAAAATCAATGATGCAAGTGTGAAATATACTCACTATTTCTGCTGTATGTCCCCTAAAGGTGTGGTAACATTTTCCTGTTTCTGCATTCCACAGTTTACATGTCTTATCAAAGGACCCAGTGGCAATTTTGTCACTGCAATTTAAAAGCATATGGATCTTTAAATCAAAGTTATACATTACACTGAATTAACACAAGAGCTATTAATGTGTGTATACCCATCTACTGAGGAATTTATGTCAGTAAAAGCAATCCTATATTTGTTTCAGTGGATAACAAAAAAGCTAATTTTTGAATGACATCAATGTTTTGTTGAATTTTACAGACCTGTGTTAAATGTATAAATATATTTTTAAATTAACAATGGATGCTTAGAAAAGATTTAGCTTGGAAAATCAGTAATATTAATGTGAATAGTATATAGTTTTAGCTATATGAGCATAGAAAATTTCTGTTAATATTTATATAGAAAAGTTAAGATTGACTTTAAAAGAAAAAAACTGAAAAGATATAAATTCAAGTAACCATATAGCTAATGAGGTTGTGGGAAATTAGATAATGTCTAACTCTCTGAGAAAATAACAGTAATATTCCAGTTATAAGAAGATATAAAGCTGGATGTGGTGTCACAAACCTGTAATCCCGTGATTTGGGAGACTGAGGCAGGAGGATCACTGTGAGTCTGAGGCCAGCCTTAACTACACAGTGAGACCCTGTATCAAAACACTGTATAAAAAGTGTACAGAGAGGAGATTGATAAAGACTTTGTAACAAATACCTTCCCTGGTTGACTCAAGCAGAGCTGCCATAGTCATGGAAAGATAGAAATAAATTAGCCTGGTTAATCTTTGTCTTGGCACTAAGCCTCTTCTTACAACCTTAAGCCACATTTATTCTTTATACCAAGATCATTTAAAGCTCACCAGCTGGGTTATCATTGCCATTGTAATTCATTGTTCAAATATGAAAGAGACCTTAAGATCCAAAACGTAAGGTTCCAAGGCAAGTTAAACAGGCCCAGCAGAGTTGCACCAACACTGAGGTCTTGCTTTTGTCCCTGGGTTACCATGCAGCTGTGTAGTACTTCTGTGGTCTCTCAATCTACAGAAAAGCAAGGTCCTTTCTGTCGACGTTTCAGGGCAGCTCATCCTGGTGGAGCCCCACAAACCACTGAAGCTTCCAGACCCTCAAGGGTGGTTGGCTACCCCGAGCCTCTCAACTGCCTTGCTCCTTTGGGATCTGGCCCAGGGCATTGGACCATTTTCCATACGATGCTGCCATCTTCCAACTTCTGCTTGTGACAATGCTCAAGCATTGGCTTCCATCTGTCATCCCCTCGAATATACCAGTTTCAAGTTGCTACTGTTTCCTGAGCAATTTCTGTTCTGGCACAAACTGTTCTCAAACTCCAGATGATGCCACATCATAAAAGATATCACTAATGTCAGCATCTTTGAGAATTACTTTATAAATTGAAACTTACCCCTGACCTAACGTATGAAGTAGATAAACACTAAAATATCCCCCCACACACACACATTCCTCGCTGAGCTGAAAGCAAAATGCTAAGAAGAGCAGTTAAAACCACTGCTTTAGCATATTTGAGGTATGATTAAAAAATACATTGAACGATTAGATGCTTAAATGTTTTTAAAATCATTAGAGTAAAAGTCACATTGTCATTGTCACTAACCCCCACAGGCTTCTAAATCACTCATCCCACCGTTACTTTCTGCGCCTTTCTGAAGCAGTGCTGGAAGTCCTCTCTTACGTGTGTGTTCATGAGGTATGACCTAAAATAGGGTGAATGACACTGCCATCCAACAGAAAGGGAAATTTTGCCATGTGTCTTCACCACTTATTTACAGGATCTGGCACCAAATGACTTCTAGCTCCTCCTCAAAGTCATCATCAAGGCAGCCAGGACAGCACAACTAAAGACACAACATAGGATTCCAGAAGTGCTTCAGAAAGTCACAAGAACAATGGGATAAGTGTGTCTGAATCAAGGCGGCAGGGGGGGGGTATTTTAAGGAGAATTAATGCAATGTATTTTTTGCTGTAATAAAAATTTTAATAAAAATATTCACCATACCTTTTGATCATTCCTCACAAATAAACCATAAGACTGGGATAACTATTTACATAATTAACAAGAGGGATTTTCATCAGAGCTCTTGATAGAATCCAACAGGACCAGAACAAATTCGTCACCTCACAACTCCCAGAAAATATTATTCTCAGATAGACACCCAAAATATATCATGTCTATCAAATAGACTATTAAAAATATGACATTATATTACAGAAAATGCAATACAATAAAAGTAAGAATTACACAGGCAGTATAAAACAGCACCATTTAAAATTTTAGTATAATTTTTCACTTCCTCAAATTGGTTTAATAAGGTACTGTGTTATAAAAAATTGTCATCCTAAAGAAATGACAAAAATGTGTTAAATTGTCTGTAATTTGTCATATTTAATCACCTAATGTACCACTTAAGGTTGATTGTGCCATCACAATTAATGTGATTGGAAAGCACTACATTTTAAAAAGATGTAATGACATGCGAGACCTAGACATCCATTGCTTTAATTGGAGTGTAATATTTCTCCTCTGAGCGCATCAAATGTCCAGAAAGGTCCACCAGTCTCCCTGTCACTCCACATAGCTCGCACTGTCTCGTGAGTGGAAGTCTGCACCGGTCTCCTTGAGAACCCCTTCCCACCAGCACAACCCTTCTGGACTTCTTTTGGACTTTGTTCCCAACTCTGATAGCAACTCAGTCTGGCAGAACAGTGTGAACTGCATGATCTCTGCCCTCAACCCTTCCATTTCACTACAGGAAATGCTCACTGGAGGGACCGCTGAGCTGCCTGAAAATCCCGAGCTGCCAATACCCTCTCTATCTCTCCTCCTTCGGGTTTAGGTTCTTACTTCATTCAAACCAGGAAAAACCACACTGTTCTGTTCCTCTTAGCTTTTGAACTACTTAGTGTTTTGTTCTAGTCATCGCGATGCTATAGTGGGTGAACTACATTTACTGAACCAGCAAAAAAGTCATTCATGAATCTGTAAAGAAGAGACATGTTGTGGTGGACTAATGAATGGTCCATTTGGGCAGGAAAGCCCAGCACAACTGAGTCAGCATGGTTCTGGTCATGGAAGGCTTCCCTGAGAATTGCTGCCAAAATGACATCAAAGGAGAATGGGAGGAAAGATTGTATGCTGCTGATTTCCATGGAGAAGCCTGCCATGGCTGATTTTGCTGATATGCACTTGGATGTTCTCACTGGAGGAGGAGCTTGAGTCCTCACTGGGATGACTGCGGTTGTCAGGGGAGCTCTGGTCTTCACGTTGAACGTCACTTTCTGGCTCCAAAGCAGACCCTCAGCATTCTGATATAGACTCTGGCCATTGGGCCTTCCTGGTGCAGATCCTTGATTACAGACTTGCTTGAGACATTGCCATGGACTCTAGGCCTTCACTGGACTCGTGGAGGGCATTGCCATGGGCTCTAGGTCTCCTGCAGGACACTGCTGTGGGATCCAGGGCCGTGGCTGGATTCTTCGGGCCTAGCATGTGGACAGATCTCTTGTACTCTATGCATTTAACTTTTTGTGTGAATATTATAAAATAACTCTTAAATCATGTGTTCTATATTAAATATATTCCTTAACAAAGCCTAACTATGACACATGTACTTAAAAATTTTGCACAAATATACATTCATTTGCTAATCTTTTGACAAAAATTCAAAGCCTTTTCTGGGACTCCATGTCAACTATTGGAATTCGTCATCCAACAGAAATCATACCAAATCTCTACAATTTCTAGTTTTTTTGCTCATAGTAAGGGTCCTTACACTGAGTTGCATCCTTAGGCCTCTTTTTTTTTTCTTTCTTTCTTTCCTTTTTTTTTTTTAACTTTCACACAGGGTCTCCTCAAGTGGCTAAATTCCCAAGGCTGATCTCACACTTGTGATCCTTCCATCTCGGCCACCCAGAGTGCTGATATTACAAGCATGTGCCACCATGCCCAAGTCAGTTTTCTTTAAAACATCATAAGAAACTTAAAGAACTTAAATATAGTTCTAGAACAATCAGAGTGCAGAATTTTTCCATACCCTCACTATATATATGTATATATATGTATATATATATATATATATATATCTTAATTAACATTGATCTTAACCACAGCTTCAGTTAGTGAGACATGTTTTAAAGATTTACCTTGTCTGTTTTTATACAAAACAACAGATTTCCTCCCATACTCATATTTCATTAATGTTCACAATATTTTCAATTATGTCAATAATTTGTGGAATGCAAGCCCACATTAAATTGCTGGAATGAAAACTCAGCTTTATGGATGAATACACCTAGCTCTTGAGCTAAGAAGAAGAGCTAAACACACCAGCATGTGGCTCCACTGAGACAGATACCCAAGGGGCCTGAACATCAGTAGTGTGTTGTGTATGAGGACAGAAAAACATGGAATCATCCACTGAGTCAGCTCACCAGAGCTTGGCTTCTCATCCTTCTGTTGTTCTTGGTTCTATTAACTGGCATGTTACATATCTATTGCTGTACCTGGCAAGGCTGAAGTGTTAACCGTGCTGTAACTGTGCATGCATATCCCCGACCCAGAGCAAACATAAATACCTGGGAATTTCCAAGGCCAGAGAGTCAGTCTCGTTGAAAGCCAACACCACTCTTTTTTGCCTCTCTGTGGCCCCAGGAAGAGTACTTGAACTTTGTAGTCTAAGAATAATACCTATCTACGTTCTCTACGCACTGAAGGAAGTATTGAAAAGGCTTCCCAAGCACATACCAGGCACTCAATACATTTTAATCCTGTCTACTTCTCTTCACCCTCCAATAGATGGAGGGGTGAACACAGCAATTAAGGAAGGAGGTAGTGAGTGAGGAAACAGACCCGTAAGGATTGTTGAACGCTATGGCGTAGACCACATTCCCATGGCCCTCCAGGGTACGCAGCTCCTCTCCGGATTTGGTGTCCCAGACTTTGCATGTCCGATCGTAGCTTCCTGTGATAAAGCTAACACAAGGACCAGAAGCATATGACAGAATGAGAATGGCACTGCGTTAACAGAGACCCTGTTCTCTACCTGCAGGATAACTCCTGGGCTTTGATTCTTTATGACGAAAATTGTGTCTACCAGACAAATTATGAGCAATGTCTAAAACCTTGGACTTCAAAACATCTTTATTTCAAACCAGAAAGCTAGTCACTAAACAAAGCAGAGGAATTCTGCCAATAACTGTTAAAACATTCCCCTAATATGTAACCTTACACAATTAAAGAACATGCATAATAATCAATAATACTCTATGACACTAAATATCTTATCTATATCTATGTAACTCAAAATAGCATCATCTCAGTCGTTGAGCATAGAATTCTACCATTATCCTGCATTGCTCTCTTTCCCCACATTCTACGAATGGCCTCATTTGCAATTTCTGTTAACACAATCTCAAAATATACCCTTAACATAGTCCCTTCTGCCCACTGCCTCTATTTCTCGCCTAAATAAATGAAACCATCATTTAGTGAATCTTAGCTCATGTGTGGTCCTTAAAAATCTACTGGGCTTCAAAGAAGATGGAGACTTTTTAAACCTTCAATGCCGTCAGTCCAGGCCAGCTCTCAGGCCTCAGTTTCTCCCCCAAAAGCAACCTGATCAACTACATTCACCTTCTTGACAGTCTCTGAAGATCCTAGTTCTCTGTTCATCTGATATATCCCCATCCTGCCAGGACCTAAAACACTGATTCGAATACTAACATGTATACAAGTAGGGGACATGTTCTTTACTAAATTAAAACCCTTTGACGTGACTATTCTACTACAGAAAAGATATATTGATCAACTGTCTCTTAGTAACGTATTAGTGTCTTACTTATTCAGTTCTTGACTAGGACTAGGAAAAAGACTTTCTTTTTTAAATATCTCTGAAATAGAAACATTAATTTAAAAATAAAGCAAACAGATTTCATTTCCAACACAGTAAAAAATGCACAAAGCCAAAAAGCAAGTCTGAATGTCTAGGAGTAATGATAAAAACTGGAAACAAATTCTGACGTGTAAACCTAACTTAACATAAAGACTGCTAAGACGGTGTATTTTTTATTATCTTTAAAGCATTTTCCTAAGGAGGAATCAGGATGTATTGTGCACAGGTATAAATTCCCTATGATGAACAGGATCATTATGTATGTCTAAATTGTAGCAATGAACTTAATAAAAATTAAAAAATAAAGCATTTTCCTTCTAGCTTCTTCCCCCCCGTCTTCCTTCACCTTGGGCAGATGGAGACCTATATTTGAAACTATTCATAAATGTACTACAGACATTGCAATGGGCTGAGCTGTGTTCCAGCAAAATTCATTTGTTGACATCTTAACACCTGGTACCTCAGAACACAGCTTTGTTTGGCAGTAGTATCACTGAACGTGTAATGAGCTCAGAAATGGTCACACACACACACACACACCTTGTGGCGATGAAGGCGCAGATCAGTGTGGTGCTTGTACATCAAACACCACCTGAAGCTAGAACAGAGGTGTAAACGGATTCTCCCCCACAGCCCTCGGCAGGAACTTCTAACCTCTAGACCTGTAAGCAACGAATTTCTGTCGTGTGTGTGTCATTTAGTTGATGCTGCATTATTACAGTGGTCTTAGAAAACCAAACACTACAGGAATATATACACTTGTGACTGGAGGGCAAAACAAGCTTTCTAACTCACCTCTCCTACCTGGCACCTCAGATGCCAAGCAGACGCAAGGCATGCGCTGAACACTGGCCTGAAGGTTCCAGCCATCCTATCCCAACACGCTGACTCTGCTCTAAAGAGCTCAGTCACACCTGGGCATGCTGAGCCTGCCATCTGACGGCTCCTACTACCCAGGCAAACACAGGGTTACCCACCTGACCCACCCCCAACTCCAAGTATTCACAGCTCTATCTGCTGAGATCGTGGAATTCCACCCATCCAAAGAGACACGAATATTATAGAAAACTTGGAAGAGAGGAAGAAAGAGCTGCCATTCCTTTCTCCTCTGCATTCAAGAGGGAACCTAAATCGACAGAAATGAACACAAGATATTTAACCAAGTGGTATATTTGGCAAACACTCAGAAATGTTTGTCCCCCTCATTGCTAAAAATTAGAAATAAAAACAGAATCTCACCATGTGCCTGATTTGTTAAGTGCAACATTAGTCAACGGCAATATATGTGCTCTGAGGACCTTCAAGGGAAGAAAACATGTTTTATTTAGACTTCTACCAAATTAAGCTTAATTCATTAATTTTACCTTCAAACAAATGAAGATATTCAACATTGTCTTAACTTAAATATACGGTATCTGAACAAATGAGAAAAAGTTTGTACCTTCTATTATTAAGACAAACCATAATTTATTGGGTAGTTACAGATTATTACAGAATTGGTTCTGTGCTTTTGATCACTACCAACTTACCTTTACAATAAATTATGTCTTTAAATAAGATACTGAATAGGACTAATTTCTTCTTTGTTAGTCTATATTTATGGCACATAATGAATATATTCGTCATGCAGTGTTGGTATGTACATATCACATCTTAATCATTTTACCCCTTTCTTTTTTCCTCCCCCCCACCTCTAGCTTCTCTTCCTATTCACAAAGCTCTATTTCCCTATTTCCTATTCTATATCTTTTATTTTAGTCTAAATTATTTATACTTTGGGTTTCTTATATGAGAAGCCATAAAATATTTAAACTTCTGCATCTGATTTATTTCACTAAGCATTATGGTCTCGAGATGCATCCATTTTCCTACAGATGATTCAGATTTTCTTTATCCACTTATCTGCTGGTAGACATACAGGCTGTTTCCAAGATTTGGCTATTACGAGTTGTGCTGCTGTAAACATGGGTGTGCCTGGGTCACCATAATCTGATGGATGTAATTCTTTCAAGAGGAAAAAGAGAAGGAGAATTGATAGGCTGAGTGGAATTTCTAGTTTTAGTTTTTTGAGGAATCTCCATATTGATCTCCATAGGAGTTGTACTAGCTTACATTCCCAACAGTGTAGAAGTGTTCATTTTCCACCGCAGCCTTGCTTAAATTTGTTGCTTTGTTTGTTTGTTTGTTTGTTTTAGTTATTGATGATAACTGTACATAGGAACTACATTAAATATGATCCACATAGATTTTACAATGGATTATTGTTTTTGAATCCTAAATTTCCTTTAGAGTCTTTCAATCTCTACACTGCCTAGCTTACAATGGATGTTCAATAAATATTCATTGGATGGATATACAAGGATTGAAAAATGTATTAAAAGAGTGATTTTCTAGGCTGGGTTCTTGCCAGTTATGTCTGCTGCCAAAGTTTAACTGGTAATAGCATTCCCTTTCGCTGTCAAAAGCTTTCTCTCTGGATGATTAATTCATGGTAGCTGTAGTCTTAGAGCTCAAGTTTGAAGTTAAACACTACCACCTGCTGGAAGAAGAGATATTGCAAAATTAACTTCAATTTTTTCCAGACCTTTAAATGGATGACTACCAAAGAGGACCTGGATATTTTATGTCAGGTAGAGTAGGCAAATACATAAAAATTATTATTATAATTATATTTAAATCATAAAATAAAAGTAGTATAATATGAAGTAATTTTTAGAATAAAGTTTTGAGGGGTTTTTTTTTTTGTTTTTTGGTTTTCTTTTTTGATACCAGGGTTTGAATTCGTGACCTTGTGCTTGTAGGGCAAGCACTTACACCACTGAGCTAAACTCCTGGCCCTGTTTTTGGAGGTTTTAAATAATAAAGTTATTCATAAAAGTACAACTGACTACACTTGTTATACATTTCATTTAGCTATCAAACCCATAGCAAGAAATGAGCCTATTATATCAAACTAAAATTATTTAAGTCCTATAAATAATTTCCTGAAATTCACATGAAAGCCAAAAATATGAAATGTTTATAAAGCATGAAATATAACTTACTAAAACTGCTCTAACTGGGAAACAATTTTAACTATTCAGTAACTTAGAACTACCTTACTGGTAAGAATCCTTTCAATTTATCACATCCACAGAGAGCTAAACTTCCCAGGAATATTTAGCATCTCAAGAAATGAGTGTTTCACTCAGTTCACAAATATTGACTCTTTTAAGTCTGGCAAATATACGTGAAATGCTGAAACAAAGGGCACATAAGCATTTTTGTTGAAAAAGTTCTCTTCAGGGAAACAAAACTCTTTAGGAGAAGAGAGAAATGCCAGTTACTTTGTGGGATTTCTTCTGCCTGGTGAAACACGCCTCCACTAGTCAGGGATTTACTGGAGAAAACAGCTGTGACAAGTTGACACAGTCAGTCACCCGCCTTACCTTGAAGAGGTAGAAGACATGGCTGCCGTTCTGCCCCAGCTTGGCCTGCAGCCTCTGGACTAACAGCCTGACTTGCTCCGTTCTGGAAGCCGTGACCAGGGGCTCTGCTTTCTGGATCTCTTCTACTAAAGCCTCGACATCAGTACTGAAATTCACCACCCCCCAAAAAATTTTTTTCACATTAATACTTGCATTCACATTCATTGCATGAGGGACTATATTGCTTTATGAAGCACATTTATAAAATTATTAATTTTTTTTAAAAGCATCATCTTCTTTCCTGACAGGTTACTGGGGGAAATCACACAAATGAAAAAAGGAGAGTGGTGACACAGAAGCAAGATGCCTGGCTTGTCTAGAACAGGTTTTTCTGTATCCCAGACTTTTCCTGGGGCGTGCGGTGCTCAGAGCTCTGTGACCGCGTGTGTCCTCTTAAGATTCCCATTAAACTTAAAGGCCAGTGTACCAGTGCTATATGACAAAGCCCCCCAATGGCTACAAGGGTGGTGTTTTATCAGAGGGCTGATGGAAGCAGCATGTCCCCTTTCCCCTTCCACTTTTAGCCCTGTGAAGAGGCAGCCCCTGTCTTTCTTCTACCTCAGGGTCATCAAGGTTCCCTCTTGGAAGCAGAGTGAGCCCTCGCCAGACACCAAACGCACCGGCACCTCAGCCTCAAACTTTCCAGTCTCCAGGACTATGAGATACAGATGCCCACTCTTTATAAATTATCAGGTTCCAGCTGCTTTTATTATAGCAGCCAAACCTGTACTCAGACACTTAGGAAGACTGCAAGCATAGCAGTTCTGAGCGTGATGAGCTCTTTATCTTTTTCTGTTTCCTTCCATTGAATGTGTGTTGAATAACACACATTCCAGCCTACATGCCGTCACTTATTTAATCCTATAAGTGACTAAAATGCTTTTATCATTGCTATTTTGGATATGAAGAAACTAGAGCTTGGAAGTTTAGATTTTAAATACTTTCAGGGAAAGATCAAATACCTAACCATAAACACGTAAAGAATGACAGTATCACTAATATTTCTTATGAATTATGATACTCTATGTCCCTGAAAGAGAACTGATTTGAAAAAAATGTACAGACAGATTTAAGACATTCCCAGTATTCAAATGCTCCACAGAAACTGTGGCAGATTCTGCTAGTTCAGAATAATATTAGTTCCCAAAATAATCACTAGTGCGTATATATCACAAAGCATCCAGAAGAGTCATTTTAAGAGCACATCACATGTCCTGGAGATGTGCTGTGTGGATTCCTCTTCAAAACAGGTCCAAGGCAGCTGAGGGGGACCAGCTGGCTGAGGGGCTCCAGCCGCACCTCCTCCAGACCCCTCTTCAGCAAAAGCCTCCAGCCATGGCGAACAAGAGGGAGGGAGTGAGACCTGGACCGTTTAGGTCCCCGGAGGGACTCTAACTGCACTTTGGCTTCCGGGCCCCACTTTGCGCTGCCAGAGACTTTGTTATTCAGCCCGCATCACCACGGGGAGGTGACTGAGCCCTGTGCTCAGTCCTGCTGTGTGCAGCTATCACTGAGCGATAAACCGCTGTCGTGGGCACCGCGTCCCTGAAATGTGACTGCCCGTAAGTATCTCTCTTCTCTCCTTGTAAATAAAGATGCATCAACCTCCCATTTTGTAAGGCAGAAGCCTGATCACTCAGTTAATATTTATTGAATACCTATTCTAGCTTAGGTCCTGGAAGGTCAAAGATGAGCTACCAGCTCTCAAAAACCATAATTTATTATAATAGTGTTGAGTACTTCGAACAGAGATGACTCAGAGATCCTTAACTGTTACCGGAATAAACTGTGAGGTATTCAGCTCAGAGGTATTTCCATAAGAATTCAGTGGATACAATGCCTGTCGGATCGGTTTTCACAGCTAATATGAATTAAAACGTACTTCCTAGCCGGATACGAACTAACCAGATCAGGGCACCCCAATCCTGCAATATTCTACTTGTAATGCTCTTACAGGGTAAATCCAGTCTGTCCCAGGCAAAGCAACTGCTTTTATCAGCACAGTACACCCAGATTCTGGGGAAGGTCTAGCAATGAGAGCCACAGTTTTTAATTTTGAGATATTTACTTTCCATATTGCCAATCTTGGATTATTATGAGTAAACTGGCACGATGATGGATGGCCGTCTCTCATGTCGCCTCAGGAAAACAGACTGAGCCACCCTGTGGAAAATGTCAAAGAGTGCAGAGCTTCGGGGTTCACAGCTGGGTAAGCCCTTTCTAAAAGAACTTTGGGGCCTACATTTTTTAAAAATAAACTGCGGCTTTTTCTGACTTTCTAGAGAGAAACAACTCTCACGTAGAGGTTTACCTGCAACACTAAAATGATGCTGTATTTCATACAATTTATTTCTCAACTGGAAATAAGTCCATTAAGAGTAGGGATTATTACTAAGGCTTCATGTAGAATTTAAAACTTTGCATGTGAAATATGCAAAGACTGTCTAAGCTTTCTGCGTGCCACATGAAACTAATACGGTCCACTTACAAAAGTAACAAGTTTTCTTTGATCTTAAACCTGTTAGTCCCTGAAAACAGATTAAACAAAAGACTGTTATAGATGAAATTCAATGTCACTATTAGTGTCAAGTGTTTATTTTTTGATTTTTAAAAATATCACTTGAGTTTCTGCTCTGGCCCACCGATGGCAAGATTACACCCTACCTAGACCTACACTCTCCAAGCTATGCCCTGCCTTGACCTTCAGCCAAGTGACCTCCTCGCATCACAAGTCCCCCAGTGGACAAGTGGAGTTAAATTTCACTGTGTCAATTCGATAGGCTTGGGAGCTTCTGCAGGGATTAGGAAAGTAGTTTTTTGGGTGGGTCTGGGTAGATCCCGGGGATATTCTTTTAGGGTCTATGTCTGGTCTCCATCCCTTCCTTTTGGGGACCATTCTTCTGCTCTGCTTCCCATGAGCTAAGCGTATTTTCTCAGAGACATTCTTCTGCCATCACGTTTCTGTTTTGACTCCAACTAACCATGGACTGAATCCCCTTAAAACATGAGCCAAATTAAACCTCTCCTCCTTTAATTTGTGTTAGGTATTAAGGCTCAATGAAGGGAAAACTGATACTAAAAATTGGAACCAGAGTGGAGCCATTGCTGCAACTACCTAAAATGTGGTTCAGAAGCCTCTGGAACTGGTTTGTGGCAGAAATTTGGAAACGTTTGGAGGATTCAGCTGGAAAAAGCCCACAAGAGTATACAAAGTACAATGGAGGATACTTGTGAGAGCTTTTAAAAAGATCAGAATGCTGATTCGCTTCAGTACAGTAAAAGCCAGGCTCAGGAAGTTTCTGTTGGGGTCAAGGATTGTTTTGGGAGTTGGACTTGAGATTATGTATGTTATACTCTTGCAAGAAAAATCTGTCTACATTGTGCTCAATGTCTGAGACTTTGCAGAAGACTGAGATTAGTGGCAGTGGACTAATTGATCTGCTGGAGGAAACTTCAAGGCAGAGTAACATTCAGGTGATGACGTGTACTGCTGGATACTTTTAGCGAGATTTTAGAGCTATGTAGAATGACAGAGTGCAGGTTTAGGGATGTATCCGCCATGATTTCATACAAAGGTCAGGCAAACAGCCAATGACTGAGCAGTGTACAAAGCTGTGAAAAATGAAACCAAATGTACAGTAGAGACCCAAGAAGTCAGGTACCCCGGGAAGATGGAACGTCTGAAAAGCTGCAGGCAGTGAATAGTGCAAGCCCGACAGAGAGACCCTGTGGGTTGCAGCCAGCAAGGTCATGGGACCGGGGCCATCCAAGCATCTAGAGCTCACATCTTACCCCCAAAGATGGCAGATACAGAGCTGCACAGGGGTTAGTGCTTGCCAGGCTGGGTTCTGGCTTTTCTTTGTTCTGAATCTTTTCTTCCCCTCCTTCCTCCCTTTTGCAATGAGAATTCTTATCCTGTGTCATTATACCCTGGAATTATGTCACTTTTTTAGTTTTTATAGAAGTTTACACTTAGGAGTCCATATTGAGCCTGAGAACAAATTTTAGACTTTTAGAAAAACAATGTTAGAATGTTTGAGATTTAGATAAAGAGATTATTGCACTCTTGGTTGTAGGCAAGACAGTTGTATCACACTAAGTGGAATTCTTTTTTTTTTCTTGGTACTGGGAATCGAACTCAGGACCTCACACATGCCAGGAAGGTACTGTGCCACTGAGCCATACTCCAGTCCCATTAGGTGAAATTCTGACCTTGCTTTTATTAAAGGATTGAGTACAGCTTAAGGAGATGTGTTTGGGTGTCAAGTTCCCAAGGGGTGGAATGTGGTATCAAATTGTCATCATGTCACATTGAGTGGCTTGGAAGTCACCAAAGGAATCAGTAAAGTCCACTTCTGGGTGGGTAAAGGAGACACAACCTTGGGGATTCCTCTGGCCCTTCATCCCTTCTTTTTTAGAACCATTCCCTTGCTTTGCTTCCCAGCTACAAAGTCACACCATGCCCTTCCTTCCACCGTGACATGTCTGCCACGGAGCCAGATGAATGTGGACTGAATTCTTGGAAACTATAAGCAAAAATAAACCCATGCTTCTTTAAGTTGTGTACACTGGGTATTGTGTTCTAGTATCAGAAAAGCTAATACATGGGAGCAGCTCCAAGACTAACAGACCCCTTTCTAAGTACCTGTAAATAGCTCAACACCTGTGAGTACCTCATTTTAAAACTACAGAGCAGCCCATCTATGTGAGAGTGTCCTTTGCTAAAAGTCTTAGGCCACGACACTTAAAACACAGTATTTTGATGTTTTTGGTTTTGTTTTGTTTCTGTTTTCTACCCACTGAGAATATCTTTACCATATCCGAAATTGAATTTCCACAAGTACTCAGACTGTGTCTTTTGCACAGAGATTTGCGTGATACATCCCAAAAGGAGTGAGTTCCAGGCAACATGGCCCCAGAAAAAATCTTCTGCAGAGTTTTCACACCAAATTTCAGAGATAAGTAACAGGTTTCTCCACACTGTCTAATGGCAATTAATCAATCAAAAGGAACATGTAGAATCAGCCTTATGAAATGTTTATTCACTGAGAAACAGGCTCAGGGATATTTCTTAAAACACAATAACCAGTACTCCTAAAAATGATAAGGTCATCAAAAACAGGAAAGTCTAAGAATCTGCCGTAGAGAGGAGCCTAAGAAGACGCGATAACCCAACATCCTGTGGGATCCTAGAGAGAATCTAAGAACAGTGGGAGAATTAGGGGAAAACTAAAGAAGACTGAGTAGGTTTGGACCTTAGTTAATAATAACATAACACAACCAATTATATTATTTGTGACAAAACTACCATGCTAACCTAAGATACTAACAATAGGGGAAGCTAGATAGGAGGTCCATGGAAACTGTCTTCACAACTTTTCTAAAGCTGTTTTAGACTAAAAGCTAATTTAAAAAAAAAAAAAAACCACTTGCTTAAAAATAAAAACCAAAGGCATATTCATGACCCTCTTTTTACCACCCACTCTGCTTTCAGCAAGATCTTTGAGTACAACCCACTGAAGTGAACAAGATCCAATATAGCACAGAAAAATAATTTTTCAAATTATGTACTGCCCTGTAGGTTTTCAGCTCATCCATGTCATCAGGGTTTTCTAATAAAAAGTTTTGATATGAAATCCCTAGGGCATTGTGTTGTGCAGCTCACTTACCTCGGATCGAGCTCAAGTAAATCAATTGATTTGGTCTTTAAAACTCCATTTGTTTCGTACTCCAGCATAATTCCTATAAATCAAACAAATGGTCAACAGTGACCATCTACAGCCACAGTTCTTCAGATTTTTAATTTCTCAACATAAAACTATGCAGTAATGCTCACAACCAAGGTTGTGGAGAATTTTTCATCTTTCCCTGTAAATTCCCTTTAAATTATTTCATTGACAAGGTTAAAAACATAATAAACAGTGGGACAGAAGAAGATGGAATGGCCAGAGGCCTGACAAGAAGTGGCAACATAGAAGTTCCTGAGTTGTTGTTTGGTTTTGCTTTGGTTTGGTTTGGGGGGATGCTGGGTATTGAGCACTGGCATAACACTGAATTAAGACTTTTTTTAATTTCTATTTCTTTGAAACACAGTTTCCCTAAGCTGCCCCACCTGGCCTCGAAATTGCAAACCTCCTGCCTCCCAAAGCTGGAGTCACAGCCCTGCATCACTGCACGTGGTTCTGGCTTTTCTTTTTATCTTCCGTATCCTACAGAACTGGGACCAAGGTGTCTGCAGCCAGGAATCCCCAAAAGGCACAGACCAGACACAACAAAGCAGGGACGCTTGCTCCCTGTGACCAAAAGTCCAGGAAGAGGAAAGCCAAACAAGAACTAAGACCAAAGTTCTGTCTCGGGGACTGTGCTCTTGCCAGCATTGTCACCTGTGGGTCCCAGTCCCCAGCACATTTACCAGGCACTGTCACACTGGCGACAGCAAAGCCCCTGTCCTTCCCAGCCCGGCTCCACCTGGTCTGCAGCAGCACTGGCAGAGTCCTAGGACCACTCGTGCTCTCCTCCACAGCTGGACCTCCCGTGTGTGGGTCCATCTACCTGTGGGAGAAGCAGCAGTGCCATCCTGGGGGACTCCAGACTCCACCCCACAACCAGATATTAAAGCAGCATCAATAAAGGCCTCTGTCACCCCGCCAGCGCAGGCCTGACCCAGACCGCACCACCAAGGACTGAGCAGGAGACTGAGCAGCACCAGCAAAGCGAAGCAGAGCAGGGCAACATTGCTTGCTCAGAAAACCAAACTAGCATTGGAACCAAAGCCCACAAATGCAGATCAGAACTTACACTAAATCTAAACAGGGTGATGATCTGCTAAGACAGAAGACTTAGATTGGATCAAGAGTCTCCTAACATGCTAATCAAAATGTCCAGGACACCCCTAAATGCTCCCATCTGAACCCAGGGAAAGGCAATCAACAGACACCAGTATGCAGGATACAGCAAAATATTATCCATCATCCCAGAGCCAGAAAAGGTCAGTCAACAAACACCAATATGGAGATGAATGAGATTTGCAAGTTTCTCACAAGAATTTTAAAAGAGTTATCAGAAAAGTGTTTCAACAGTCACCGATCCATTTGAAACAAATGAGAAAAGTGGAAAAAATGGAGACCCCCAGGACATCATAGGAGTGGAACCATAGAGAACTTGAAACTATAATTTAAATGAAAAACACGCTGAATGGTCTCAGTAGGGGAGTCGTGATGTAGTTAGGGATCTGGAGGATAGGAAAGTAAATAAACTCATTCTAAACAGTAGAGAGAAAAAAGACCACAGACCGCTGCCTCACTGTGCTAGCCCCGCAGATGTGGCATCGCCACCTCCAAACTCAAGTGTGGCCCTCGAGACCTCCTTTTACTTTTAAAAATTGTTTAGTATATGAAAACGGTTTTATTTCACAATACTTTCCATACCAACAATTAAAATAAAGGATTAAAAATAGTTATTAAGGCCTGGGGACTTAGCTCAGTGGCACAGCACCTGCCTGGCAAGCGTGAGGTCCTAACCCTAACCCCCTAGTACCCTCTCAAAAAAAAATTATTAAAAGTCTTACAACAGACTTACAACATTCTAACGTACTTGGCATCATTTTATAAAAAATAGCCATGTTTCCCAAAACAAAGTCACGCATAAAAAAAATGCGATGAGTAACATTTTCACAAATACCTTGAACAGTTGGCTCCTTTAAGGTCATCTGGATTCTTAATTCTGCTCCTGCGTTCAAGATGTTACCATATGTTGCTTTGGATGAAATATAAGAAAAAATCTGACTGTACACAGATTTGTAGTGGGATAGTGAAAGTGCGTGTGAATCGCCTTCTCAGATAAGTGTCCTACTTTGATACTACATTACAGTCCACATGGTAGCTTCTTAAAAACTATCTGCAATAAAGAATCTGAAATCCTACCAGGGCATTCTTCTATCTTGTTAAACTAAGATTCATCAATCTGTCTCACTCCTGCGAAGGCTGGTTTATCCATGCGTGATTAAAAAATAGCATCTCACAAAGTAACGCATATTTTCTAAATGTTGACACATTTCATCAGACAATATCAGAAATTTGCATTTGTTAATATCAGTTCCAAGCTCTGTCATCAGAAAACTCTTTTACTGTTGACAAGCTGTCAAGATCACAGTGGCAGATTTCAGTTTTCCAAAATTCTGCTTTTTGATTGAAAGTTCAAGTTTATCCCTGGCAAGTAATTCTGACAGCTTGACTTCAATCTTTCGGGCTCACTTTGTTCATGTGTAAGAAAATGTTTGCCAAATGCCTAAATCTGAAAAATCCCATTTATCTGTCAGTGTTTCAAGGATAAATGGTCTTCCAGGAGAAGCCTGCTAGGCCATCCTATAATGCAAACGACCACACAAGTGTTTTCCACAAGAAAATTGTGGTGCTTCGCGGCTCAAATGCTATCAAATCCTTGGATTTCCTTTAATAGTGCTTCCACCTTCTCATCAAGAATGTTCAAGGGACATGTGGTGTATTAATAACGTGACAGTGAAGAAAACAGTGACTGTTATCGGAGGTGGTAACACTACCTCGACTTGCAGGAAGTCCAGGCGCTTTGACTGCTCATCCCTTTTGAACTAGCAGAGCAAATCTCAGTAAAGTGCAAAACCAAGTAACACCACGCTGCCGTAATAAAGACAGGTTCGACCTTGTGTCACCCCTGTCCTGGTTCAAAGGCCCTACTCTTTAAGAATCGTTGCTATAGATCACAATTTGACATCATATCTACGATTCCAGAAACAGTTTTCAATGAAAGACCATCAGATCCCCGTATTTCCTTTTGAAAGCCTACATCATTGTTATGGAATGTAGCACAGAGTTCAAAAAGTCTGTACTTGGCATCAGAGATCCAGATTTGAGTTTCAGTTTAATCTCTGATTTTTCTGCATAATTTTTAGTATTTTTAAATTAAGTTTATTGATACACTTTAGATATATGTAATGATCACATTAATCATAGGAAATTTGTACCTGTACATATCTTGATTATTTTGTTCAATCCCCCTTCCTTTCTCCCTCCTTCCCTTCCTTGTTTACAAAAGCTTTATTTCTATTTTTCCTCTTTTCTCATTTATTTTCTTTTCCTTCCTTCCATCTCCCCCTCTCTTCTCCCTAGTTCCCCTTCCTATTTGAACATTTTTTTTCCTATTTCACAATATCTATTATCAGAATGAAGAGACAATCCACTGCGTGGAAAAAAATGCCAGCTGTTCCTCAGACACAGAACTAATAGCTAGAAAATATAACTCAAAAAAAGTCAGACTCCCCCTCAATTTAAAGACATAATCCAAAAATAACATCTGAAATAGACATTTCTCAGAAAAAGTACAAATGGAAAATAAATATATGAAAAAATGTTCAGTATCACTGGTTATTCAAGAGATGCAAATTAAAACAGCACTGAGATTCCATCTCACCCCAGAAAAAATGGCTGCCATCAAGAGATCAAACAATAACAAATGCTGGGGCGGCTGCAAGGAAAAGGGAGCCCTTCTCCTCTGTTGGTGGGAGTGCAGACTGGTACAACCACTGTGGAAATCAGTGTGGAGATTCACCACAAAAGTACAACTAGAGGTTCCATTTGACCCAGCTATTGCCCTTCTTGGTATTTTCCTGAAAGAATTAAAAGCATCATACCACAGCAATGTATGCACACTCATGTGTATAGTGGCACAGTTTATAACATCTAAATCTTGGAAACAGCCCAAAAACCCATCAACCAATGAATGGATAAAGATGTAGAATTTTTATACAATGGAATACTACTCAGCCATAAGGAAGGATGAGCTTGAGACATTTCTAGCTAAATGGTTGTACCTTGAGACCATAATTTTAAGTGAAACAAACTGGACACAGATGTGTAAATATCCCATTTTTTCCTCTAGTGTGAGAAACCAAAAGTATAAATAATGACCAAAATGTATAATCCCTTACTCTTACAATGACACTAGGAAAGTAATCTCTGGAGATTAGTTTTCATACCTATGAATTGTACCTACGGTTTGAAGGTTGAGATTATGTAACATCTATAAAAGGTACTCAGCATAAAGTCTAAATGAATCATTGCTTATTTCCTAGATTTTAATTTTAAAACTTACTGTATCTCCATAGTTCATGTGGTCACTTTGTATCATTTAAACTGCACTTCTGCCATCTCCCCCCAGGCAGGCTGTGACATCAATGAGAGAGGAAACCCTAACATGTAACTCTTATATTTCCATGAATGATGGGTACAGGACTGTGGCGTCCCCACATTTGTTAGTTCAGTTGGCCTTCCCTGTTATGGTTTAGCTCTAGAACACCCCCCAAAGCCCCGGGTGCTGGAAAGGGAGCTGGATCGTGGTGGAGCCATGCTAGCTCATGTTAGTCCACCGATGAGTTCGCAGCTGCCCGTGCTATTGCGAGGTGAAGTCTGATGAGAAAAGGCACGTGCCTGGGATGTGACCTGGGAACATGTGCCCCTGTCCCTCTGCCATCGCTTTGCTGTCTTCTTCCTGTAAGCCAGGGACTGAGCACCTTTCCTCCGCCGTGGCCCTTCTGCGGTGAGTTTCTGCCTTCAAGCCAGCCAACCGTGGATAAAACCCTGAACCAAAATAAGCTTCTCCTCTTTCAGGGTATGGGTGTCCAGAATTTTGTCCCAGCAATGGTAAAGTAACTAATTTGTTTCTTATCTTGGATCCACCTGGCCTTTTGGTAGCAATTAACATAACCATTATCCTTCTTCCTCAAATATGTCTTCTCTAGGCCTTTGTGAAATCTCTCTTTCTCTTCTCCAATGATGCTGTGACCTTCATTCTCCTTTACTGATAAATCCTGGTGGCTTCTAGGATCCAAGTCCAGGAATTCTTTTCCTCTCAATTGATATTCTCTTCCTGTTTAAATTTATCTCTGCCCGACTTCTCGATACAGACCATCAGGTCAAGAAGAGCTTGGAGTAATGTAATTCAAGCGATGAAGGAGAACAATCTCCAGGCCAGATTGATGTATCCTGCAAAACTCTCTCTAGAAATTAATGGAGAAAAAAGATGCTTCCATGACAAAGAGGAGCTAGGAGAATTTGTGACCACCAGTCCAACCCTACAAAAAATACTGAAGGACATTCTAGGGAGAGAGAACAAGAATACAAGCATTTCAGGAACAGTGGCAGAGAGGCCTCAGTGAACAAGGCAGAC
>PVJX010008974.1:0-63102 GCA_004027295.1 Dolichotis patagonum | reverse complement strand
AGAGAAATGAAGGATTAAGAATTTTTCTTAAATTTTCCATAGCAATCACTTCATCTAAAAATAAAACACAATTCAAATTTATAAAGATTTCTCCTCTCATACATTATAGAAAGCTAAGAAAATATAAATTATTTTTATATTAACACCATTTTTCAAGATAATTAGCATTTCAGAAGACTAACATAAGCTGAGAGACTTAATGAGGTGCTCAAATATCCTGCCAGCCCAGAGTATTGTACGTTCCAGAGTATTGTCATGGATACAGGTAACTATTCTTTTCTTTTCTATTTTCAGTTGTTTAGGAAGCTCACTCAATTTATTTCTCATAATGCCTCACATGTGTTCCTTCCTTTCTATTACCACTGCCACAAACCAGTCTGTAGGGTTCTATGACCTTTCAGCCAGAGAATTAGAAAAAACTTCTCTCTGATTTGTTTGCTTCCAAACTTTTGGTCACACCATCTACCAATATATTGCTTTCAGATGATTTCTTCTAAAGTAGAATTCAATCAGTCTTGTTACTCCGAGTTTCCTAATGAATACATTTTGAATTATTTTCTGAAATTGAGAAACTGACATGGTCAGGTGTTATTATTTACAACTACTTTCAAATATACACAGGCTCACACACATCCTTTAAATTAGTTTCTTAGCCTCTAAGTAACTGCCCTTTCACCTTCCTGCTTTGTAATTCCTGCTTAGGACTTTTCTTTCTTGTCTCTTATTTTACACCTTATTTTCCTAACCGAGTCTGTTTGAAACTTTCTCTCTCCAGCCTCATGGACAAGCAACAGGAGAGCCTGTGCTTTTCTGGATTTTTCATATTTGACTTAATTGCTTTTGTAAACTACAAACATATCTGTGTGTTTTAAATTACCACATCATCAGATCATCTAGTTGTTGCAACATAGATTTAAAATGGGTTTGGTTTTACTTCTGAAGGTTAAATGTTATATGATAGATAGTAATCTTCACAGTATTTCTAAATGATCATCTCCGATTTACTTCTTATAAATCTTTACAAAGAAGAACATGAACATGAAAATAGGAAGTAGTATAAAATTCTGTTAACCATTATCTTCACAACAATCGTGCATCATTAAGCATATAGAAAACCAACACAGATAGCCCTTCTCAAATATAAAAAAGGTTTGCTCTGTGAGACTAATTCTAAATGACATTAGACATGGAATAATTATTTTTTTTAAAAAGGCTTATATTCAAAAGTATTAAAATTAAGTAAAGCAGTATTTCTGATATTTTCTTTGGTTTCTCAATTAAACTATTTTAGTTACTCTTCTCTTATTACTAACTTAATTCATTTAAAATTTTTTAAAATTAAGTTTATTGGTACATTAAATATACAAAATGAGCACTTTCATCATAGGGACTTTATACCTATACATGACTTATCTTAATTCGTCTTTTCTCTTCTACCTTTCAACCCCTTTTCCTTATCATGGTATATGCTTTCCTGTTTACTGAGATATCATTTTAAAAATATTTAAATTACGAATAAAATGATTTTACTTTGTTAATGTACTCATTTTTATTGACAATACAAAATTTTTTATTGACAATACAAATTTTATCTATTTTCAGAAACATTTCTTGAACTAAGATATATTTTGGCACTGTGTCATTCACTTTCGTATCTTTCCCAAGCTCATATACATAAATTTATTGCTTTAATATATTAAGCTTATGTTCAATATAATTAAATGTTCTTAACTGTGTGAAACACTTCAATGGTAATTTAATTAATAATTTTGTTTGTGACAGTGATCAAAGAAAGCAAACTTTGTTCCTTTTTATGATTAATTCAGGTTCTATTTTGTAAAAGTTTCCGTTAACATAGTTATAAAATACTTGGATAGATTTTGTTAAAGGAAGGAGCAAATAAATAAAGTAATTAAATAAACAAAGCAAATCAAAGAAACTATTGTTTTCTTCATAGCTATGCTAATATACATATATAGTATAGGCAATTTGTTTTGCAATTGAGATAACTAAATGTCGCCAATATCTCTTCAAAATGACTTTCATATACATTATTTTCCATTATTTATTTTCTTTTCTTTTGTAAGTATATTGTAGCTCTTTTCCTCAACACTGAAAATAATGCTTCTGATTGGGAAGTACAAAGCTGTGAGTTTGATTCCTGGTTTAAAAAAAAAAAAACTAAAGAAAGAACAATATTTTAGTTTAGGGAAACTTCATCTGATGTGTTCTGATGTTCTCTCTTGTTTACAAACATCACTGATAAACACTGAATTTTTGTACTACTTCACTGATAATATGTCCATACAAATTAATGGAACCCACCCCTCTAATTAGTATTTTTCCTTGGATATGGCCAAAGCAAAACAAAAGCATCACAAAAATATAAGCCAGATTGGTATTTTCAAGTACTATATTGCTTATCAAAACTTTATATTTACGTACTCTCTTCATTTTTAAAATCCTTTGTTAGTATGAATAATTGAGTTAGGTAATTTACGGCAATATTGCCTTCCAAAAACTCACAGTGTAATGAGGAAACAGTAAAAAGCTCTCATTTCATATTACTGTAGAGTAACAGTACTGTAGAGTACTGTACAGTAACATTAATGTAGAGAAAAATATTGGCATAAACTTTGATTATTGTATAGATTACTGCTGTAGGAATGTCTGAAACTTCAGATATCAAGGAAAATAGAGAGAACTAATTCATAATGTGTTAAAATAACTCCTTCAAATAATTCCTACAAGGGCCTACACTGAGATGAACCTGGGAATTCTTTGCACTGAAAAGACTAAGGAACTGTTAAGAAGATAATAAAATGTGTTATAGCATTAAATATAAAGGTCATAAAGAATGATCAGATTTGTGACCAAGACAATGTCTATTTTACTCTGATATGAAATACAAGGTACAGATTTGCTCATTTTGGGGAAAATAAATTCATTTTATGTACTTTAATTTATTTTGTAAAGGTACACAATTGGAGGCATCCTGAAAAAAATCAAATATAACAATACATAATACAGAAGCTTCGTTTAGCAGTATAAAAAGGAAATTTGGATATTCTCAATCAGTCACATCTAAATGTGTGTCTTATTTGAGACATGTTACTCTCTTCATTCCTCTTCATTCTTCATTTCTCTCTTAGAGACTAACATATCCTTCCTTCATATTCTAACAACACTACAGGGAAAAATGTTAGCTTTATTAACATAATTGAAAGTGCTCAAAATAGTTCTTGAAATGTATGTTACCAAGGAATATTAGCCAAAATAAACAATAGAAAGCAATGTCTCTGTTTTCAGATCCTCAGGGGTGAAATTTTGTACGAACAGAATTGTTCTGGAGCCAGATGGTCTCGGAGGACTGTGCAGCAGCTTGTAAGGAGGAGAAAAATTACCATAAATTTAGTGTCTTGTAAGAAGATCAAGTTCTGGCCTCAGCTGATGAGGGAAAGTGATACAGTAGTAAGGAATAAATATCTACAGTTTGTTCAGATTCGTTCATCAAGCGAACTTGAATTTCAAGTATAACTCATCTGTTTTAAGATCTAAGCCTCTATACATTTTAGAAAAACTTACTGATCAGTTAGTCCAACTGTCTTTGACTTAAGAATCAATTTATGAAACCAAGATATTTCTTGGTTTTGCTCCACTGGTCTATGTATCTATCATAGGTAAATGATAGAGTTTCTTCATTATTTTTAACTTTAGGGATATTTTGCTTGAACTTTTCTAACATTCCAGAAAAAAATGCTCGAAGTACATTATATGCTATGCACTCAAACTGAATTCCATTAAAATTATATACATGAAAAAACTCAAGCCATCACTGTAACAAAGGAAACATTTTGTCTTTATAAATATGTGGAAACCTGCAGCCAAAATAGAAATTTCTACAATTTTCTTATTTTACTGTTAAATCTGAATAAGATACTGACATCACCAAGTAATAGGAATAAGTGACAAAAAGATAAAAACAAAACATGGAAACATAAATTATATTTTTCATTGCATATATATTCATTTCACATGTTTCTTACCATGGTGTGTATTATACATGGCTTTAGAGGATATAGTCAAACAATGTCTCTTGCTCACAAAGGTGAAAATCTAGTCACAGAGGTAATTGCAATGGTCAAAAATGTTGTAAAGGAATAAAGCTTGCATTATGTAAAGAGCTCTAAGGGAAGCATATTTCAATAAAATTATTAGAGAGTTCCTGACAATAAGAACAAAGGTGTTGAGTTGAGAGAAATTTGTATTCATATGAAAAACATTAAGGACCTTACAGATTTGCGTAATAGTGTGAGACTCCAAATGTGAAAAGAAATGGATTTGGAAATGTGGTAAGATATCAAGTCAGGACAGATTTATTAGACTCTGGTAATTAACTTTGGCTTATGTCTGTTTTCCAGTTCACTGAGAATTCTTTGGAAGCTTATAGGACAGGAATTAGAGATCTTTTTTTCTAACAGATCATACCAAAATTTTTGGCATAGAAGAACATTTACTTTGTTTTACCCATCTTAAGTCTGGTAAAATAATAGCCTTGTCTTGGCTATATAATACCATCTGGGTATTACTAGCTATGAACCCAAAGATTCACTGTAAAAATAGATCTTGTGAATGAGTGAAATTAAAGGCTTGGATTCAGCTGAAAACTCTGGTAAGGAGTATCACTGACTCTGTCCAAGAAATTTCACAATATTCATCCCATCACAACATCAGGGACAATATCTAGGACCACAGTCTCATCATCCAATTGGTATACAGATATGAAAGATGCTGTTCAGGGGCGGTTCTTGAATACGTCTCCTCAACTGCAGTTGTCTTTGATATAAAGCCATAGGTTAAGAAGAGGCAAGTTATCAACTCCAAGACTCCCAACCTCTCTTTGTTGGACAGACATGGAATAATTACCACAGTCATTAGAGAGGATGGAGTGGATAGGTACCATGAGGTACTAGTCCATGAATATAAATTCAGCTGGGAAAATGTTGCAAGTTTATTAATTGCCTCACACTGGTGCTTCCCAGGGATGATATTTATGGGGTGGCTTCTCCCTTTTTGCTTTTGCCCTCTGAAATATCTTCCACTTTTTGATAAAATATGGCTCATGTTTGTGTCTGAGTAGTTTCTTAGTCTATTCTCTGAACATAAAATTTCAGGAAATCGAAGGTCTATTTCCAGTTAGTGGTTTCTCTTCTCCGTTCAGTCTGAGCTGCTAGGGCACACACCAGAACTATTTATCAGTATTTTGTGAGTGTCTCTCTGAGAGTATTCTTAGTCTAACTTAGAATCTTGGTGAGGCTGCTAGGGGGCAATAACAATTAATTTAGCTTGCAGTTTATCATGCAGTAGCAGTCAATTGTGACCAGAGCTTGAAAACAAGTAGGTTGGGGCTGGCTGTATGTATGTATTTATATGCCTCAGGTCCTCTCAGTGTGATCTCTCCGTGTGGGCTGGTTTGGGTTATTGTATCACAGTGGCTGGCTTCCAAAATTGAATGGTTTAATGGAACTATGTGGAACTTTATAACCTAGTGTTGCAGGTTACTTGACATTATTAATTTGGAGATACGAAGCCTCCAAGGACTGAATTAAAGGCATCAGATTTTCAGCTCTTGTTAAGAGAATGGTCAAAATCACAGTGTAAGAGAAACATGTATAATCAGATATAGTTATAGAAGTCACTTTTGGAAAAATAAAATTCAAAATTAGAGATGTAAGACAGTGATATTATTTGTAAAAGGAAGAATTTTGTTTCTTTTCTTTTCTTTTTTTCTTCTTTTCTTTTCTTTTCTTTTCTTTTCTTTTCTTTTCTTTTCTTTTTTTCCACTACTGTAATAGACCAGGATAGGTGGGCCAGGTCTCCAGTTCTCAGTAAATGGCTTTCATCCTGGGTAATTTAGAAAACACTGCATCCCTTCAGGTGGCTAAAGGCAAAGAAAATGCAAGTCACACTGCTTATAAGTGACACATACGATTTCAGTTTTCCTCTAATTGGGACCTTGGTTGTCCTCATACTAACTGTAACAAAAGATGGGACATGTGGTCCTCAGCTGGGTAATCATGGGCCTCACACAAACCTAGCTTTTCTATCACTAATGGAGATAAAAATAGAGAACTAGTAGTTTCTACTACATGTGACATAATCGATTTATTCAAAATACATCTCCTCAACTGCAGTTGTCTTTGATATAAAGCCATAGGTTAAGAAGAGGTAAGTTATCAACTCCAATCAATTTATTTCAAAATACAAATTAGTGCTGTTGGCGGAATAGTCTATAAACTGGTGAACAGGTCCAGAAGCCACTTGGCTTGTTAAAAGGCAATTGCATCCTACATGGAAACATTTGATATTAACTCAAAGAAGATGGGCTTAGAGTTTTGCACTGATTAGCCACCTATATATATCGCTGTTATTACTGAGGACAGGTTTTCTTGTAGAATGGAATTAAAATATAGTTCATTACCTGGTAGCATTCTGATAACTCTGTAACAGGAAATGCCAAGTTGAAAGTTAGCCAAAGTGATACAGAATTCATGGAAAAATCATAGAATTTTTGATGTCAGTAATTACATAAGGGTTTTCAGTTGAAATTTTGAAAATTATAAACCTGAAATGGGAACCAGGATACAAAAATTCACTACAGAATACACACTGATGCAGATAAGGTAGGAAAGCAGTGTGACCACTGGTGCAAAGATTAATAATAGAAAGTCACCTAGGAGGTAGGAACCCCATGAGGAAAATAGACTGATGTCATTAAATTCCTTCTTTTCATTCCTTGGGGATTTAGGTGTTCTCATTTAAGTACGTATTGCAAGTGTATTATTCATTTAAGGTACTGGAAGGTTTTTAATTAAATTACTTCATCTCAAGTTTCCACATCGTGCTTATTACTCAGCATAAATAGCTCTGTCTCAGGGAGGATTACACCTCTTACCCAATGTAGAACACATTATTTTCTCCCACATCACCTACTTAGTCCCTTTATAGTACTGACCGCAATTTTAAATTATTTCCCAATTTGAATGTTAAATGTCAAAATTCCTAACTTACCTAGAACGTGCCATCCTGTATGGTAGAATTTGTATACTAACCTTTGCAGAGAATTGGAGCAGGTTGAAAATTTGATTAATGACTGTTGAGTGTGTCGTTCGGTTTCCTCTTTATGAATTCCTGTCCATAAGCACACAAGTGGCTGTACAATATAAGAAAACGGCCAGGTGCATGAAGATGGCAAATATGTGAACAAAAAGTGCCAGTCATTTGGAGACTGGGGTTGTTACTGTGTCCTTCAATTTCTCCTTTTATTTGTTTTTTTTTTTTTTTTTCTTGGGTTTTTCTTTACAGACAGCTTTTTCTTCATCATTGAAGTTACAGTGTTTGAAGAACCATGTTTATAGCAAAAGATAGAGGGAAGGAGGCCAGGAAACAAGTTAGTATAGCTTTTAGCATGCTTAATCTTGTAAATTGTCTAGGCAAAAGTGGTTCTGAAAACTTTATATAGAGCACCTCAACTCATAAATCCATTGAGATTTTGATGAGAGCCATAGCTATTAATAAAATCTATGCATATGTGTCTGTATCCTCTGACTAACTCCTTTTTAATAATATGGCTCTAGAAAATCAGTGGCTGCAGGTTAAGTTAGTTTATGCAGAAAAAATACATAGTTTCACAGATAGAGGAAACATGCAAATGTTAAAGTTACCACAAATTTAAAGCAAAGAATTGTCATCCTTAATATCTAGGTATTTTCAGAGTCTAATATAAATTTAATGACATGCTTGGGGCAATAAGTCTACTAGGGACAACAGGAATTAACATTCCAGATTTGTTAGAATATAAAATATAAAATGATTTATTAATCTGCTTACATGGAAAATACTGATATCTTTCATCAAAATGGTTCTGCTTTTCTACTCCAACTTTTTCATTTTTACTGGACTTGCAAGAAAATGTATGCCTTAGAAAGTCAAAAGTGTGGGGGAAACATTTCTCACAGATAGGATTTAGATATGAGTAATTAGATACAAGGATTTAGATTGATGGTTAGGGTGGACTAGGTATAAACAGGACTTATAGAATCAAATGAGTTACAACTTGGTTTTCACCGGCTGCTGTGAACAAGTTACAGGTTGGAACTGAGTTAAAAATGCACTGAAATTCTCTAAGCATTGCTCTCTTTCCTTCACATTTTCATAATGTTGCAAAATGTGGTCATTTTAATCATTAATAAACAGCAAGAACTAAAATAGTTTCAAAGACTGACTTGACATGTCAATTACAGTCCTTTTCTTTCCTGAGAAAATTATAGTTTCTAATAAATTTTCCTTTGAAGTTTTATTTTAGGATAGTCATAAATCTATTTCTTACATATTAAAAGGAAGCATGCAGAATGTTATGAAAATAAGACCAGATTCTTGTAGACTTAATTATTTTAGCCATTTATTTCATTTTCACACTGCATCAAGATTTATGAGCTTTTCTCTCTTGAAGTGAACTGTATTCCTCTCTTCACAAATCAAGTGGATGAAGACCAGGATTCGCTACAGCTTTCCTAAAGTATAATAAAATTGACCAGAAAAAAGCCAGTAGCTCACTTTTGCAAAATATGAATAATGCTACAGAAGAGAACAGCATTCTTCCTAGTTCTCCTTCTTACAAATGCCCCTAAAGAATTTATGACTCAGGTGAATGACTGTGCTAGTGGCATGCAGTTTTCTAGCTAAGATGTAAATTAAATATCCTAAGACCATTTATTATTGCTTGACTGAAGCTGAACCTTTTTTAAATTGTAGGACTGCAAGTCAGAAACATCATATTAGAAAATTTGGGAGAATTGTGCAACAAAATTAAGCTATTTAATTTTTCATTTTTTTATTCAGGCTTCATATTCTCTAAGAATTCCTGTGTAAACTTTAGCAAAATGTACAGTAAAGCCAATAATGGAATTAAATAGAATGTGCATTAACTAGTTATAATCTTCTATTTTGACTATAAATCCCAGGTAACTTAACTTGGTTTTGATTTATATACACAATGAGAATGTTTATTAACATTTTATTTCCCAATGAATTACTTGAAGTTAATTTTATGGCTTTTTTATGTTTAGATTTAGCTTAATGACTTATATTTCTTTAAAAGATACATTATTTGTTTTCAATCCACAGTAAGACCCATGAATATTTTTATCCCATAGGTCAGATGATTTGCCATATTGGTTAAACTGGTTATTGACTCATTAAAATTGTATAAATGTCCAAGTAGTAGAGGTGCTTAAGACAGGAAAGTACAACTATGAATAGAGAAATATAAATGACCAATAAAATCATCAACAATTACAGTAATTAGAAATTTTTTTACAATATATTATCTTTTAAAGAAGCATAAGAACCATTGTTGAAATGTATTTCAATCATTATTTGTAGAAATTATATTTATGTTGGAGCAAAGGGCACAGATAAATTTGTATAATTTCCTTTCTCTATGAATATAGACAAGTTACTTAAATTATTTATACTCTATTTGCTTGGACTATAAAATTGGAGTACTAATGTCTACTTAGTGGGGTTATTGTAAGAATTAAGAAAATAAAGCATGTAACATTCTATGTGTAATGCTTTCATCCTGTTATTACATTAAAGGGAACATTAAGGTACATTAAAAGGTAGCCTTTATGGAGATACTAATTTACAATCATACCTCTGTGTTTTAGAAAAAAATTTGTAACCCTTAGGTTTGAACTTTTAGAGTATCTGGATATTTGACTCAATAACTCTGTTAAGAATTCATCTTAAGGAAATAATTAGATAACACACAAACCTATAGTATCAAGTTCTATTATAAAATGTAGTAACTTTGTAAACATTATGAATACAAAATAATTGACCAGGCATGGGGACACACAGGTGTAATCTCGGTAGTCAGAAGGCTGAGACAGGAAGCTTGCTACAAGTTTAAGGCCAGTTTGAGCTACACAGGGAGATCTTCTCACAAATGAGCAAACAAACAAAAAATAAAATGTAAAAAAGTAATACAAGCAGAAGAGATTCTATTAAAACTACTTTCGACATACTTTCCAAGAACTGAACATATTTTGGCCTGAATCTCAGGGAAAAGGAGAGTGCTACCCCGGTGGGAACACAGTGATTTGGTTTTCCTGGCTAGCTAGGCAAACCATCACCCTTGCCTTTGGCTGAGGAGGCATCTGTAGGGCTCTATTACACTTCGGCTTGGGGATGGCAGGTCTGTCTCTCTTAGTGTCAGATGCTTTAAATTCACTAGGGAATATTGAAGAATACCTTTATTTTTGAGTCACGCTTGACATGTACTATAATTCTTTTATTTTTTCTTGTTTTTTAACTAAATATATTCTTTCATTTGTGTCTCTTGCTGTACACCTAGACATTATTTTCTATCCAGAAAATGGTAAGAAATGCTATAATGATCAGTCAGATACATAAAATAGGCATTTAAAATTGTTTCTGTTTTTTAATATTTGGTTTGCTAACAATAATCTTTTATTATTTTTAAAGCAAATCACAAGAGCCTTCACAGCTCTTTTCTGAATATCTTATATATACAATTTACAAAAATAAAATAAGAGTGTTCCAATTTTGCCAGAATTAAATCATCACAACTAGAAAAATTGAAATATTTTATCTAATGTTACTAAGTATGAATTTTGTATTATATTTGGATATTTCAAATCTATCTTTAATAACTGGTTTGTTAACACCTGAGATCTATTAAGTACTATGTGTTATACTTGTTTATTTTGTGACTTGAATCTTTTAATCCAGAATACACAGAGCAATTATTTTCTTTTATGACATAAGTAATTTTTTACTGGTAGTTCCACATTTTCAATATTGAACCACAAATTGTTAGCATTTTGTTCTCAGCATCATATCACACCACTATTTTACACAGTCAATTCTCTAATCCATTGACCAGGTATACATTGAATACTTAGTATGTTTCAGCCATTGACCACATTTAGCCCTAATAATTTTAAAAACCAAGGAAATTCATTTCTATTTTCCTCTCTATATTTTTTTCTTCTCTTTTGAATGTTATTCATTCAAAATAAGGAATTTTACATAGAAATTTTAAGGTTCATTATCACTAAACTATATTTATCATCTACAGAATAGTAGAGCAAAAAGTGCTAAAGAAATGTGGTAGATATATTGATAAAATAATGAAGTTGGCTTTGAATATCTCCCATTACATTCCCAAATAATATATTTTGATGTGACTTCAGTGCAGGCATTGAAGACTGTCAAGACTATCGCCTGCTAATGATATATGAGACAAAGAAAGGGAATTTGCAGAGTTGGATGTCAACTTCGTCACAGATAACAATGACGACATCCACGAATCTTATCCAAGTCACCTAAGAAAGGTCGACTTTTCAGTGAATCATTGTCTAATATGTAAAAGACTGCTGGCGTTTCTTAACCTTTGCTATCATCCATGAGCCCAGGGTTCATGTAAAAACCAACATGTTGTGGATAGTCATGCTGAAAAGAATGGTAAACACATAGAACTACCCTTATTGTGAGGGATGCCCATGTCTGAAAGAAACACTGATGTTTCTGTGAAAGGATATGTTTGGTCCAGTGACCTGGGGCGAGCTGGAGACCTATATTCCGGCTTTTGAGTTCCTAAGGAGTTACCAGGATGCTGGACTGGGTCCAGAGGATTGTGAGGCCCTAGTCAGCCATGTTCAGCAGCCTTGTTTCAGTTCAGGAGGCAGGAACCTTGCTTGGGGACTCTGGGCTCAACTGAGCTGGCCTGGGGAAGGCTTGCAACCAGCACTGCTGGCTGCAGAGTTCATATCCACACCCCTAGGACAGGAGATTATACCCAGGGGGTTTGTCTGACCCCAGCTCTCCACACCCTGCTGCCACCTCTCAATTTAGGGGGCCAAGTACCTGCAGAGGAGCTGAGACTGCTCCAGTAGCTGAGGGTGCAGGAGGAAATTTGCAACACACCCACAGGAAGCTTTGGAACACCACTCAAATGAAGGAAATAAAGAAAAAATGACAAAGGGAAAGACCAAAAGGCAGGATCAAATCACCAGCCCATCGCAAGAAAGCCTGGGAGCCATGCACATAGAAGAAAATAGAAGCCATACACCGGAAATGACTGAAATGATATCAACTGAAATAAAGAAGCAAATAAGGGAAACTATGGAGAAATTTAAAGTAGAAATAATTGCCCAGGTAAAAGAAGAAATGATAAAAGTAGCGAAAGAAGTAGTGACCACATCTAGTGAAGACACAGCTAAAAAATTAGAGGAACAAAGCAAACAGATAGAATCCCTGAATGGACACTATAAGAAGCAAACAGAATGCATAAAGCAGATTTAAAGAGATATACAGGAAATCAAAAATTCTATTGAAAGCTGGAAAAACCACCTCAATAAAAGTGAAGATAAAATTTCAGACCTCAAAAATAAGATTGCAGCTAGTGAACAGGAAAGGAAAGATATTTTAAAAATAACAAAGAATCAGGAAATAACACTTCAACAGCTACAAGATGATGCAAAGAAAAATAACATAAGATTAATAAGGATAAATGAAAAAGAAGGGGACAGCCAAAATGATATCAACTGGATAGTTACATAATTAATAGCTGAAAAATTCCCAAACATGAGAAGGGAAACTGACATTTGGAATAGTGAAGCATATAGAACTCCAAATAGCCACAACCAAAATAAAACTACACCCAGACACATAATAATCACCATCCCAGAAAACTCACCATAAGAGCAGAATACTAAAAGCTGTTAGAGAGAAAAGACAGATCACCCATAAAGTAAAACCTATCAGAATCACAGCAGACTTCTCAACACAAACAATGAAGTCAAGAAGAGCATGGAGTGAAGTATTTCAGATCCTAAAGGAAAACTACTTCCAACCCAGACTGATGTACCCTGCATAACTGTCTTTCAAAATGGATGGAGAAATAAGATACTTCCATGACAAATAAGAGCTGAAAAATTTCATGACCACAAAACCAACCCTACAAGGAATACTGAAAGATATTCTAGATACACATAGGATAAATCCACAGAGTAAGGTAGACAATTAAATAGAATGGAAAACTAAAGATACAACAGCAGAAAGATAACATGTCAACAATAAATCAATATATAACAGTTACAACCATCAATGTAAATGGCCTCAACTCACCAATCAAAGGAAACAGACTGGCAGAATGGATCAAGAAACAACATCCAACCATATGCTGTCTACAAGAAACCCATCTTACCCAAAAGGAAACCCGTAGACTGAAAGCCAAAGGATGGAAAACAGTACTCCGTGCAACAGGAAACCAAAAAAAGCAGGAGTAGCAATCCTGTTTGCAGACAATGTGAACTTCAAACCAAGAATTATCCAAAGAGACAAAGAAGGTCACTACATACTAGTTAGGGGAAAACTTCAAGAGGAAGATATACCAATCTTAAATATATATGCACCAAGTTCCATAGCACCCAGCTATACAAAGCAAATATTAACAGAAATGAAAAGTCAAATAAGCAATAACACAATTATAACAGGAGATTTTAACATGCCATTGACACAGAGGAACAGATCAACTAGACAGAAAATCAGCAAAGACATAACAGAACTGAATCACACCTGTGAACAGATGGACTTGATAGATGCATATAGAGTTTTCCATCCAACAACATCAGAATATACATTCTTCTCAGCAGTATATGGGACATTCTCTAAAATAGACCATATACTAGCCCACAGAACATATTTAAGTAAATGCAAAAGAATTGAAATTATCCCATGCATGTTATCAGATCATAGTGTCATGAAATTAGAAATTAATGATAAAAGCAACTGCAAAAACCTCACAAACACATGGCAACTGAGTAATACACTCTTGAGCAATCAGTGGGTCACAGAGGAAATTAAAGAAGAAATTAAACAATATCTACAAACAAATGAAAATACAAACACAACTTACTGGAATTTGTGGGATGCAATGAAAATAGTCTTCAGAAGAAAATTTATTGCACTGAGTTCCCACATCAGGAAGACAGAACCAAAAAAAAATAAACAACCTGATGCTACACCTCAAACATCTAGAAAAAGAAGAGCAAGCCAAGCCTAAAGCCAAAAGAAGGGAGGAAATTATAAGGATTAGAGCAGAAATTAATGCAATAGAGACTAAGAAAACAGTACAAAGTATCAATGAATCAAAGAGTTGGTTCTTTGAAAGAATAAATAAAATTGATAAGCCCAGAGCCAATCTTATTTAAAAAAGGAAAGAAAAAAAACTCAAATTCATGCAATAAAAAATGAAAAAGGTGAAATTACCACAGACTCTGTGGAAATACAGAAGATCATCAACACCTATTTCGAAAACCTCTACTCTCATAGGATTGATAACACTGAAGAAATATAAAGATTCCTAGATACATATGAACTACCGAAGCTGGACCAGGAAGATGTAAAACTGCTGAATAACCCAATTTCTATTAGTGAAATTGAAAATGTAATTAAGTCCTTGCCAAAAAAGAAGAACCCAGGCCCAGATGGATTCACTGCAGAATTCTACAAGAAATACAAAGAAGACTTAATGCCAACACTCCTCAAACTCTTCAGTGAAATTGAAAGGGAAGAAATTCTTCCTAAGACATTCCTCAAAGCAAATATTACTATAGTACCAAAACCTGAGAGAGACCCAGCTAAAAAAGAGAACTATAGGACAATCTCCCTAAATGAACATAGATGCAAAAATTCTCAATAAAATATTGGCAAACAGGATGCAGCAAATCATCAAGAAGATTATTCACCCCGACCAAGTGGAATTCATCCCAGGAATGCACGGATGGTTCAACATATGTAAATCAATAAATGTAATCCACCATCTCAATAGAGCCAAAAACAAGAACCACATGATCATCTCTATAGATGCAGAAAACGCTTTTGATAAGGTCCAACACTCATTCATGATAAGAACCTTACAGAGAATTGGAATAGATGGTCTTTACCTCAATATGATAAAGGCCATCTATGACAAACCTACAGCCAGCATCATACTAAATGGCCAAAAACTGAAAGCCTTTACCTTAAAATCAGGTACAAGTCAAGGATGTCCCTTGTCACCACTCCTATTCAACATAGTACTGGAAATACTAGCCAGAGCAATTAAACAAGAGACAGAAATAAAAGGAGTAAAGATAGGAAAAGAGGAAGTTAAATTATCATAATTTGCAGATGACATGATACTCTACATAGAAGACCCCCAAAACTTTATTGAAATACTCCTAGATATAATAAATAAATTCAGCAATGTAGCTGATTACAAAGTCAATGCTCAAAAATCAATAGCATTCCTATACACTAACAACAAAAATACTGAAAGAGAGGTAAGAGAAGCCACACCCTTCACACTAGCATCCAAAAAAATCAAATACTTAGGAATTAATCTCAGGAAAGAAGTAAAAGAGCTATACCAGGTAAATTATAATACCCTGAAAAAGAAATCAAAGAGGACCTCAGAAAATGGAAAGACATCCCCTGTTCATGGATAGGAAGAACAAGCATTGTGAAAATGGCCATTCTCCCAAAATTACTACACAGATTCAATGCAATCCCAATCAAAATAGCACTAACATACCTCATAGATCTGGAGAAATCACTCCTAAAATTCATCTGGAACCAGAAGACACCTAGACTAGCAAAGGCAATTCTAAGCAGCAAAGGCAAGGCAGGAGGTATCACAATCCCTGATTTGAAATTATGCTACAAAGCTACAGTAATAAAATCAACATGGTACTGGAATAGAAATAGACCTGAAAATCAATGGAATAGATTGGAAGATACAACCACAACCACAAACTCACTCCACCACCTTATCTTTGATAAAGGGGCCAAACATGTTCCCTAGAAGAATGACAGTCTCTTCAACATATGGTGCTGGAAAAATTGGCTATCCATATACAGAGGACTAAAACTAGACCCATGCCTATCTCCATGTACTAAACTAAAATCTAAATGAAGAAAATATCTAATTATTAAAACAGAAACACTAAATCTGTTGGAAGACAAAGTAGGTAAAAACCTCAAAGATATAGGGGTAGGTAGAGAATTCATGAACAAGAATCAAATTGCATGGGAAATACTTCCCAGAATTAATAACTGGGACCATGTCTTATTAAAGAGTTTCTGCATGTCAAAAGAGATTTCCAGCACAGTGAAAAGAAAACCCACAAATTGGGAAAAAAATCTTCATGGACAGCGCCTCAGACAAAGGACTTCCATCTAGAACTTATAAAGAATTTTAAAAAAATCAGACCCAGGAAATTCAAAGACCCAGTCCAAAAACGGGCATCTGGAATGAATACACAGTTCTCAGATGAAGAAATATGAATCGCAAATAAATACATGGAAAAATGTTCATCATCACTAGCCATTAGAGAAATGCAAATTAAAACCACACTGAGATTCCATCTCACCCCAGAAAGAATGACCAAGATAGAAAACACTACCAACAAATGCTGGAGAAGCTGTGGGGAAAAAGGAACTCTTCTACACTGTTGGTGGGAGTGTAGACTGGTACAACCACTGTGGAGGTCAGTCTGGAGATTCCTCAAAAGGCTGGGTCTGGAGGTCCCATTTGACCCAGCTATTCCACTTCTAGGCATATTCCCAGAAGATTGAAAACATCATATCACAGTGATATATGTGCACCCATGTTTATAGCAGCACAATTTGTAATAGCCAGATATTGGAAACAGCCTAAGTGCCCATCAACTGAGGAATGGATAAAAAGTTGTGGCATTTTTATACAATGGAGTACTACCCAGCTATAAAGAATGATCACATTGAGATATTTATAAATAAATGGACATGACTTGAGGCCATACTCATAAGTGAAATAAACCAGACTCACATGTGTAAATACCACATAGTCTCCCTAGCATGAGAGTTGATAAGAGTATATAAGATTTTATGGTAAGCATGAGTCCCCATCTCATACCTTTGAAGCCTTTCAAAGTTTTCATTCATCAGTTGGAATGGTTTTATTCTTTTTGTTTTTACTATATCATGCGTGATGGTATGAACAGCTGCTCTGAAGAAAACAAAACATTATGACAGCTATTGCTGATTTAAGATCATCCTTCTTAAAAGTCCTACCATGCTTCTATCTTCTACTACCATTGGTCTATCTATCACATTGTGTCTTATTGGGATTTGAATGTGTGATAGTAAAAACAAAATTTTTTATTGAAAATGAGATATTACAGTTCCCATTGATCATTCTCTGTTATTCGGTTCAGAATGCCCTGTAATTCTTTCACTCTTTGAATTGTTTTTATACTATTTTGTTATGTTTGATATTATTGTATTTGAAACTGTGCTTAACTATAGCAGAGAAAGATATTTTGATAGCTACTGTTAATGTCTGGTTGTTTTAATGTGAAGTACTGTGTTGCCTATGTTGTCCTGTTCTGATCTGCTCTGTTCTGCCCTCTTTTGTTTTATTCTCTTAAAAATTAAAAAACAAAGAAGTATATGTTTGCCTTGTAAATGTGATAGTTACTAGTACAAGTGATCACAGTGCTCTGAAGAGATAGTACCACTAAAAGTTGATGTTTTGATGAAACACATAATGCTCAAAGATGCAGTTTCTTCAGCATATTTTTTAGCACTTGGAAAAAATCTCATAAGTTACAAATACAGACAAAAATGAGCAAAGAAGGGGGAAATTTACAAGGTATATCATTCCTATATAAATCTTGGAAGCAAGAGTCGGTAAAAATTGGGTTATTACTATAAATACAACTTTATTTTCCCAGAGGGTTTGGTATGATCTATGGAAATGTTAGTTACAATCACATAGGAAAAACTTATCCCTTACCCAAAGCACTTTGAGACTGAAATCGAGGGAAAAAGCAAAGCATCAATCAATCTATCTAAATTTCCATTTTGGCTTTGAGGCATATGGTAAAATTGAGACAATATGATCCATGGATAGTAAAAATACCATTACTTTACACTTGCAGATATTTATATTGTTATATTTTCTAATACAAATATTTCCCTTTGATATTAGGAAAAAATAAGTTCACTGTAAATGTTGAGATGTCTGAAAGATTAAATTTTCCCTAGTGATTTCCAGAAAGGATTAAACAAAAAGTGGAGTGTATTATTTCTCTCTCTCTATCTGTCTCTCTCTGTCTGTCTCTGTCTCTGTCTCTGTCTCTCTCTTCTCTCCCTCTCTCTCAAGTAAAAACTTAATAATAGAAAACAAGATTCAGCCTAGCTCTTGGGAGATAATCACTATTAAGGAAGGATAAGACACTTAGTTTTCCACATAGATTAGGCACAATCAAGAACCAATGAAGTAAACATTTTAAGGTGCCTCTGTCCAACTACTCATGTTTAGCCTTGGAAAAGATGCTTTGTACATGCAACTTCGGTAATTAAATCTGGTTTCATCAATGCTTGTAGTCAGCATTAATTTAAAAATTATCCATTTAAATATTACTCTTGAGCTTTCAATATTACTGTTATTGTGAAACTTAACAGAGTCTACTGTGAAGGAATTCACATAACTTATTTTGTGTGCTGAAAATAAATAGTAATTTTAGTGAAGTACTTTCTATTATTTTTATTAAAATGCAAAGTTTTCAGCTGAGTATGAAGCAAATTAAATTGTGCTGTAAAGGTGTGCAGAACTGTAATTGTACTGGTCTCTTCCAAAAAGACATGAGATTACTTTTCTAATGAAGCAACCCCTAAATGCTGTGTAGCAAAGTTAAAATGGTTACTAACATTATTGTGAAAAATAGTACTTAATTTTTCTCTATGTCCACTAGATAGTTTCCCAATTTTGCTAACAGTCATGTGGAGTTCTGAGAACATACTTCTCAGGTTTCATAATTTCTCTTCTGGAATGTTTACTTTTAAGTTCCCATGCATTTTGATAATGATTTCATGATAATTTTGTATATGCCTTCTATTTTTATCATTTGTATGAGTAAGTACAGATCTTTCATTTAAGCATCATGACTGCCTTTGATTTTATGATTTTACTGGCTCAAAGTACCATTTTAATGATGAAAAATTGAAGAAAAATGATATGGAAAAGCTATGTACACAATGTATATGTACTAGTGAAGTACAAATGACATGCACACAAGACAGGAACAAAATTTTGGTAGGACTCTAATGTAGGATAAAAAGAGAATTTGAATCTTTACATATCTTGGGGATGACTAGGGTTGTATAAGAAAAGACAATAATTTCTGTCACACAGGTCATATCTCATTTAAATTGAGTTTGGAAATTTATTGTTAAAAGAACATGATCTATTCCCTCAAATTTATGTTGTTAACTTTAATTTTATGGGTTTTATAATTCACTGCATTAACTTGTAATTTCCCTTTGGCTGCATGGCTATAAATCATGAGAATAACTTGGAATTTATCACACAATTTAATGTTTTTAAGTATAGAATTAATGACATAAAATAATTTAAATTGATTCCAGTATCATCTAGAAAAGTGTCCTGTGAAAAGTATCCGGTACACATTTCAAGTTAGAGAAATTGCTTGTAAGATTTCTGATGCTTTAATAATTGGTTGTTAGACATCTATTTATAATTTTCAGTTAACATTGTGGTGTTTCAGAATCACATCTGAATTTATATATGTACACATTTCATCTTAAAAGTATGATTAAGAGGAAAAAAACTAGCATTAAGGAATAAGCATCTGCTTCAGTCAGGGAGTGCAAGGAAAACAATTTAATACAGGACACATAATTTACAGTATTACTTTATAATAGTCACTCAAGGAGTCAAAGACACATAATTTACAGTATTACTTTATAATAGTCACTCAAAGAGTCAAAGACAAAAAGTGAAGGAAATTTGTCCATACTCAAAAATCCAGCTGAATGCTGGGATCCCACAGTAATGCCCCTGCATGGGTGCAGCTGGAGACCTACAGCGTATGAAGATGGCTCATCCAGTCTGTGGATCTGTGCCGGGAAGCCCAGTGGTAGAATCTAGAAAGTCTGCACCAGTGGGATGAAGGATATGTGTCCGTAGATCAAAGGTTCTGCACTGGAGCCAGGAAGTGATCTCAAAGTAAGGACCAGGGCTCCTCTGAGAAGTTCCACAGCCATCCTCAGAGACCAGGTTCCAAGCTCCTCCAATAATGAGAACAGCGGAGTTCTTATCAGGAAGCCCCATGACAAGCTTCTCCTGGCGACTGAATAGCACACCCTCTTCCTCTCCTAAGCCAGGAAGCAGAAAAGTAAGGTCCAGAGCTGCCGCCAAGTGAACTGCAGCCATTCTCAGGGACAACAAGGTCCTAAGCTCCTCTGACGATGAGAACGGCCAAGTTCATATTGTGATAGAAACTCAACGAGCTCCTCCGTCCAAGGGCATCAGGAGAACCCCAACAGCACCCAGGAGAAGAAACACCACCACTTCTTCCTCTCCAGTTCTCCTTTCTATGTTGGCAACAATCCTTAGGTGGACCATCCGAGCCCAGCACCAGGCTGACTCAGTACAACTGGTGTTACAAACTGACCACCAGTTATCAACCCACCACAGCATCTAAGCTCTGTGCAGTGAGGATATAGTACATTTCTACGAGAGATCAAAAACATTTCACCAAAATTTGTGCCCTTGAGACTATATTAAAACAAAAATATTTTTAAAAATTGCAAATGGGATTTCCTCTTTGACTCTATTGGAAAGATAAATTGAAAAAGTATGTAACAATGTATTGTTTTCAGTAATTCCTTTGTGTTCACAAGAATTTATTTATAATGTGTCATTTACATGATTTTAAAATTCTCATCTTTTCCTTCTCCTCCTTTCAGGCATTCTTGACTCTAAAGAGTTCTTATTTTTTCTGAAGACAAATCAATTCATTGAAGTATTAGAGTCAAAGTTATTTCTATAATTTTCTAGTTAGAAGCCATGTCATTTAGGAAAGTATTTAAGTTTCTTTCCTGCTAAGGCAATTGCTAAATCATCTTAAATTTTGAAATTTTAGGATAAGTAGCGGGTGGATAATATTTTTGAATTAAGTCTTATGCGTGTACAGATGGCATTATCTCCTTATAAGGATTTCCTTTAGGTGTTATAATTTTTTTCTAAGAATATACCACATAATGAAAACTTTGTAAGAGTGACATCTTATTACTGAGATTAAAATTATTAGAATCATCAATAGAATGTAAAATATTTTGTGTATATAAGTGCATAAAATTCTTTATGTTTACATGTGTATATTTAAATGTGTTTGATAGATATTTCACTTCTTGATTTACCTAACAAAGATTTAAGATGAATTTTAGGTGTAGATTTATTATATCTTCACTCCATGCAGACATTTAAAAAGAACAACACTTTTCTGTCTTCATCTTGATTTGAGATGGTCATATCCATCACATTTGATTTTTAAAAATTTACTTAGCATATTTGTTACATGTGATAAGCAAAATTTTATAAAACAGCATAGTGTAAGATGTAATGAGAGTGAATATAACGTCAAAACTTATTTGCTATTTGAGATAAGTTGTAATTAAAATGCATTATGTAGTTGAAGACTATGTCCTAAAAATTGTAACAAATTTAGCACCATGTGAAATTATATTTTTCCTATGAGTTTAGATTTCCAAAACAACAACATCAACAGCAAATAACCAACTGGCAACCAAAATTAATGATAAAATTAATATAATATACTATTTTTTCAATAAAATACCAATATCCTTTAGTATATGCAAAAATGCAGTATCTACTTGTGGGTTTTAATCATCGTGTGAAGACAAATATATAAATAAAATGTGTAAATTGCTATCTGGTTACTAAGTAGATCTGAATGTCAGTGTCAATAAAAAAGGTACAATATTGAAATGTTCTAAGTCTTCAAAGTTATTTTTATTATTTATTGTCTCACAAATTGAATTAATATATTGTCTAAAAGGTACAAGATTGGGAATGCAAGATTTTTTTTAATTATATATCGAGCTCTAACAGTCATTGTCATTTAAAAACTCTAAGTCATGTAGAAAGCACTCTGCCCTTCAAAAAAGGAATTATGAAAAATTATACATTCCATTGTTTTCACCGTCTGCCGTCTTTCTAGGATGTGTCATATGGTAAAACATACATAAATATGCATGTAAATATTTTATAACTACATCAGCCACCAGTTACTAAGTACAGCAAGTTCAGGACGCACCATCTATCCTTTTTGTACTCTTAATGAAGTACACACTGTATGAGTCTTATTAAAATTTCCATCAATTTTTATTAGCAAACTGAGTTAATCCCTACATTTTAATAGCCAGTACATTTTATTCTAGACATAGAGTCTTCATTTTTAAAATTTTAAAACTAGGAATTATCATTGTTTATGTCAAAAGCTTAATATGGTTAGTCCTATCCCTGAAACATTTTTGTACCTTAATTTTCTCTTCTCTAATGGTATTTTGCAGTCCTTACTTATAATTGGTGTTGAAATTAAACCAACACATTACCAGGTGTCACAATATTTTTTGCAGCATTTTAGAGGGCTACGATGCTTTTCATATGTGCTCTTTGTTTCCAGAATCTTCTGTGCATAGTTGAATCTTCTTCATACATTTCAGCTAAAAAATTATATCACAACAGATTTGTTACAGAAAAGTTGAAAATTCAGCTGTCTCCCATTAAGCCGTGCATTAAAGAGATTCACAAAAATATATAGCAACACTGCTTTTGTCAGAAAACTGACTTGTGCAGAGTAATTAATTACTTGTCATCAAAATATATTCCTTTGTTAACTGCTATATGAGTCGTATGATTTAAAGTATTAGCAAAAGAGTACATATTTCAAAATTCTGATTTAATTTTAATACAATATCCATGGATATTACTCACATTAAATAAAACATAAGCTCCTAATATCCTCAGCAGTGTTACAGTTGTCAGAGTTCCCACAGGGGTCTTAGGGCTGTACATCAGCCTGTCCATAATACTCATTTTAATTGTGCTTTATATAGCTAATCTTTATATAAAATGCACATTTCTTAAGAATGACACCAATTCTGTTTTTCAGATTATATAAAACTGTGATTTCCATTTGGTGGTAAAAAAAAAAAAAATTGCAGATTAACTTATTGTCACTGAGAATAGGTAGCTAAACTAGTAGAAACCAAAACCTAGATAACTAGAATTATTCTGCTCCAGCGCTAGACAATATGTATGTTTCTAAGGTTCACGTATTTCCTATTTTAGCATGGAACTAATTTCTCCTTTTTAGAATACATCAACTTGTTTCTGGTTAATATCTCGGTTTTCATCCTTTTTCTTTTCTTTATTTGTGTACTCTGTCTTGCTCTTTAATCCAAGCTGGTTACTACCTATCTTAGGTTGGCAGTTCTTTCCACTTCAGCTCCTGAGGGCTGACACCCTATAGGCGTGCCTTGTTAGGCTTTCTCACATTCTAGCAGATTCCTGTATTTTGTTGTACAAATATGTTCCCTTCTCATTTCTTTCCATGACTACCTAATATTATTGTCTTTACTTCTTTCATTTCTTCTTAAGAAGTCATACGCTTAGGAACAATCTCTAAGACTCCAAATAATAAAATCTATTAAAATATGTTAAGACTCTAGATGCAGTGATGGACAAATCTATCAATTTATGAAAATATTCATCTAAAATTATATAAACTTTTGATATAATGGCTTTTAATATAAATTGTCATGAAACCTGCAGAAGCTTTGATCAAAAATAAAAATTCTCATGTCTATAGTATAAAGTCATATATAATGTGTAAGTGGTAGGTTTACTTGATTACCTCAAAAACAGCATTTCTGTTCCTCAGAGACAAAATTATTGGTTTCAGAATGTGATAAGTGGGCCTATCTTTAGAAAGAACTTAAAACTATCTTCATAGTTACATAATGAAACCTTTCAAGAAGGTTTAATTTATGGATTTGCTCCATCTCCAATGTAAAGAAATATAACAATGCAGTTTTTAAAAAGCTCATAAGAAAACATAGAATTTTAAGTTAAGATCTTAGTTGCAGCATAATATATTTTTATATAAAAAAAGGCATCAGCAAGGCTAAGCATTTACCATCTGCCCTAGGTCTATATGCATAATGGACACTTTTTTTACCCTTAAGTCTTTTGCCCAGAAATTACCTAATAATTAAATAGAAGCTTAAAGCAAGGCTCTGAAATAAAAAATGATTCTAGTAGTCATAGGTGGTTGACCCCATAGTATGGAGTTCAGAGGTCTATTACTTTGTAGCACAGATATTGCTAACCTGTTTTGTTCAATAAGAAAAACTGTGTAATAAGGAAAATCTGCAGAATATTTTTCCATTTACAATATTCCTAATAAATATTCATGAAACAAAATATCTAAGAATCTACTATGGTCAAATTGTTCAGTGTGAAATTAGCTACAAAACTTCGCATATTACCTTTATTTACTATTAAAAATTGACCTTACTATGGAAAAGAATATAAAACATGCGAAGCGTAAGTTTAGCTCAGCCTGCCAGGGCAAGCGTCCACTGTGTTCACCCGTTTCCCCTGATTAGATGACGACATGATCGAATCTAGCATTGGATTGCAGAACTCCATGAGTTTATCCATCTGTTTTAGTTACTTTGTTGTCCCTGAACGCAACAGCTACACTCACAATTCAAAGCAGGAAAGGTTTATTTTTGGCTCATCATTTGCACAGGGGTTAGTTGCTGGCTGGCTGGCTCCAAGGCAGGGCAGCATGGCAGAGCCGCATGGCAGAGGAGGCTTCCTTGCTGAATGGCAGCAAGACAAACAGAGGAATCAGCACGGAAAGGGGAGAGAAATTCCAGGCCACATCCCCAGGGCCCAGACTCTTCTGACCAGACCTCGGCTCCCAATGACATTTAGCTATGGACTCATCAGCGGAGTAATTCAGTGGTGAATGTCATTGTCCCTGTGATCTAGTCACTCCGGAAAGCCTCACCTATGAGTGCCTGAGCCTTTAGTGGGCCATGTAGATACAAACTATAACAATACCTTGGTCATTGGCTAAAAATTAAATGTTATGAATGGTAACAATTTCAGTGTTTCTGAAAAAAAGGATACATTATAATAAACATAGTCTCTTAACAGTGTACACAATATATAAAATATATATTCTAGTAAGCAATTAGTAGGTAAAGAGACAACAAATCTTAAAAACCTAATAGTGTATGCAGGAGACAGAAGCAAGCTGGGCATAGAAGGAAGGAATTTTAACTAGTAGATCTTCATAAGACGTGCTTGAACGAAGAAAGAGCAAGAAAATTTTTTTCTTACGTATGTACTGATTGAATTTATATAAAGATGTGATAAATTTAACTTGCTTTTGTATGTAGAATGAACTTTACTTTGTAAACTATTGACTGTGTTTGGAGGAGTTAACGGCATTTGCTTCCACTGTTTGAACTCTCATGCACAGATCTTGGCTCTGCATTTTCAAATTTTGGATATCCCCACTGTGCCAACAAAAATAAAGTCTATATGATACAAGAAAAAGGACTAAAGTTTGCAGGGAACTGTATTTGTGGAATAATTGTTTTGTTTCTTATTTATTTAAAATCCCTGCTTAAACACCAACATGCCTAGACTTCCATGACTTTCTAAATATTCATATATATGTGTATATATGTATTTTGATATATATATTTACATCTATATAGTGTATTTATTTTCCATCAGTGCTAACATTTGTGATACATTAATGACATTAATTATTCATTTAGGAAATCATTTCTTAATATCTGATTGCACATGCTGGCAATACTCATAAACACAATTGATATAATCTTCACTGCCAGAATTTACTGTGTAGAAAGGAATAATAAATATACAAATTTATATTCTTTTTTAAAATATTCAGCACAGTTATCTGGGGGAGTGGAGAGCAGAATCATTTTTGGTGTATAAAAAGACATTATATTCTAAAAGATTAATTAAAAAGGAAACCTGAAATTGAGGAAGATAAACAATTTTCAGGAACTAAGAGAAATCCATAACGTAGAGAGTAGGGAAAAGAAACGAAGTGACACAATTTCAATGGGAGAGGCAGGAAGATCAAGACAAACGCAGTTCTTTTAAAGTCGTGCTAATGGAAAAAGCATGAAACAGAACTCGTCCGCAATAGAAATTGGGAGCAGAGTGACTGTAGAAATTTAAAGAGAAAAGCCAAGGGTTTTCTGAATTTTATTTTTCCTTTGACATTGAAAGACAGTGCTACAATTTCCCAGCATGGGGAAGATTGCAGGTGGCAAAGTTTTGAGAGGAAAAACAGGAGCATGATTTTGACCCCTTAAGTTTGATGGGCTTATTATCCATCCAGGTGGGGAATCTCAGACATTTAGGTATAAAGGTCACTAATAGTAGAAGTCATAACATAAGGCATCTGTCAGAAACAAAACTTTGGAGATTTCAACAATTAGTATTTCAAGTAAAAAGTTAGAATGAGGTTAATGAGGAACAAAGTCCTATAGAAAGTGTGCCTTAGAAGTATGATATTTAGGAAAATGTGATGTTTCTTCAAGCTTTTATGTTGTCCCAAATCTGACCAGGAAGCTCACCACCCCAAAGCATTTCTAAGCTTCTCTACAAGACCTAAAGCACTGAAATTAATGTTTATATAGCTAGTAATACAGTTAGCATGATATATATATATATAATATATATATATAATATATATCACATAGATATGCCATATATATATGGTATGTATATTGGTCACTAAAGGAGATGATGAGATCCACATCTTTACTTTCTATAAATCTATAGGATTATTTTTAACTGCCACATACAAATGTACAGTACTTTACAGAACCATACTTTTATTTATATAGCTTGCAATTGTTAATAGTTATACCTGCAATGAGGTTTTAGATGAAAACAAAATAAGTTAAATGGATAATGAAGAATTAATTTAATTATTACATAAAACACTGCCTAACATTTAATTATTCTTTAGTGTGAATATGAGTTTTTAGATTCTTCCATTGAATCCCAGATCCTATTGTCTAATAGGAAGCACATCTTACAACTCTGAGTGGAGTTCTCCTGTTTTTTGAGTTTTCATATGGTAAGGCTTGCAAATACAAAGATGCTACTTACTTTAGTGATGGATTGTAGGTAAAACAGTCTGTTTAAAAATAAAAGAAAACATGGTTTCTGGAAAATTGATTGAAAGGTACTATGTGGGCTTTTAAATTAAACCTCCTTTAGACTTACCTATCCAAATAAGACAGTTATTACTCCAAATTCACCTTATATACAGCTGTTTAACCCATGCCATTCCTGTCTGCAAGCAATGACATGAAAACCCCTCTAGGTAAATAGTAATATCTTAGTATTCTCTGTGCTATTTTTTAGAAATAGAAATTCAGTCTATAAGGCTTTGAAATTTGTAAAAATTTTCGTAATATTTCCAGTTGTCCTCTGGATGTGAGGAAAGCTTGCAATGCTCCTATCACCTTAGGAGCTGTTCTGGCTTGGACCTAGATGTCTCCCAAAGCCTCATGTGGTCCTAGTGGAGCTCTTCAGGGATGGTAGGATCTAACGTATGTGATGCTGGGATTAAAGATATGATGGTGGGATTAAGGGTACCTGATTTGGTTACTTGTCTCTCATTGCTGGAACAAAATACCCAAAACCTAAAATTAAGGAAGGAAAGGTTTATTTAGCTTACAGTTTTTGGTGGCTTCAGTCCATAATCAGCTGGTTCCAAGGCAGGGTGACATGGCATGAGGAGGGGGGCAACACTTCAAGGCAGGAGCAAGTAAAAGCAGCCAGAGCAAAAAGGGAGCAAGAGCAAGGCTCTGTTCCTCCTTTGTATTGTAAGCAAGTCACCCCCTCACAAAATCTCTCTGCCTTCCTCTTGCACAGGATGAGAGTATTTACAAAGCAAGGGTCCTGGCTCCCTGCTGAGTCTCTTAGTTAAAGGTCTAAACTGCTCAAGTTGACACAATGCATCAGTCATAACAATGCCTGCTGCGTGTGAGTGCTTCCTACCCCAAGGGCCAGTAGGCTGCACGGAATGCAGGGGACTGTTTGCTGCCCTTGAGGCACTGTGAACTGTTTGTCCTCTGTGATACTCTATCAGGCCACCCTGCTATGGAACTAGCTATGAACCAGAACCTCTACATCTGTGAGCTGAAATAGGCCTTTCTTCCTTTAACTCTGGGTGTTGGCTATTTTGTCTTAGTGATGAGAAAAGTGACTCAGACTTGAGCATCGCAATTTCTCTACTTCTCCCGATTACGTGGATGCAATCAAACTGTAAAGTTTTGCCAATATGATCACTAGTGCTTTAATTTTATAACTTGGCTTACTACTCTGCTTAAGTACCTTCTTATGCATTTTTCTATCTCTATTTTTAAAATTCCTATTTGTGTCTCTGCTTTTAAAAATTTGGGTTTTTTTGGTGAAAGTTTTATACACATTATTTTTAATGCTGCACACCGTTTGTATTTATGTATATTTTGTTTGTGGTTTCAATTTATGTGTATTTACTATAGGCAAATTTTAAGTTTTTCTTTATTTCAGATTCTGTTTTGTTGACAGTTAAGTTTATAGAATAAGATTGTAAGCCTTTCAATATTTTGCATAAAGTAGAATATCTTTTAAAAATATAAGAATTCTGGGGATGTAGCTCTGTTGTAGGTCTTAAGCTCAATTTCCCGCACTGCAAAAAAAAAAAAAAAAAAAAAAATTAAGGAAAAACAATTCATTACCAATTCTTGAAATCTGACAACAAAACTCTGTTGGGAAGGAATTCAGCTGTTCTACCTTCCCTGCTTCTAATCTTGCCGCCTCAGGGCTTCTAGTCTTTCCCTTCCTTCCTTCCTTCCTTCCTTCCTTCCTTCCTTCCTTCCCTCCTCCCTCCGTCCTTTCCTCCCTTTCTCTCCCGCCTCTCTCTCTCTCTGTTTCTGTTTCTGTCTCTCTCTGTCTTCTTGTCCTTTTTTTGAGCTGTGTGTGTACTCTTACAATCTGCCAAATCCTAGCATCCTCTTCTTTCCCCTCTCCCAGTTAGAGAGAAATGCCACGTAAATGTTCTGTCATTGTAAAGAGTTTTCCAGTCTACAGGGGCATTTCGCATGTTTTATGATTTTCATTCCAACTATTTTGCTTAACACTGAATTAGAATTTAGCTGTGTAGATTTTTTTAAAATGTGTTCATTATTACTCCTCTATTTGCTCCTAGAAACGTGATTAGGTGATGTACACCAGGGGAAAGACAGTGGTTAAGCAGATTTAACAGTGAGGCAAACTGCCAAGATATGAGTTCTGACTATAGTAGTAATTAGGATTTCAAATCCCAAATTACATAATAACACTGTAATATGGTGTCTGTCTCCACTAAGGTGATAATACATCCAATCTCATTAGTTTGTTGTGATGTTGAACTGATTGTATATTTGTAATGTTCTTAAAATAGCACTTTCAGCTGAACTTGTAAGCTTACAACTAATCCTAACACTCTGGGAGGCTAAAGCAAGAAGATTGCAAATTTGGGCACAGCCTGGGCAATTTAGCAATTTAGACCCAACATAGAAAAAAAATACATGCTTGGGGATGTAGCTCAGTTTAATCCCCAGCACTGAAACAACAACAACAAAGAAAATTAAGATAGTACTTTCACTCATAGTAAGTGTTCCAGTGTTACCTAATATTGCCATCATTAGTTAATAGGAGAGCATGATACTTAATGAGGATACATTATTACTAACATGGAGTATGTTTAACAAATGCAAGTCTTAAATCTCAAACATTTTTCTGGAAATGTATGAATATTATTTTCAAATGTTTACTGGTATTCTCATAGTTTAACTCATATTTGAAGTATAGCGTGCATCAATAAAAATGTGGGCAAAATTCAAAGCTTAATTTATTATCATAAGGGAGCTACCTAAGTGACTGCATGTCAAAAATAAAATATTGTCATCACTCCACAAACTTCCTTTTCCTTTTCCTCTGATTGCTATCTTCATCCAGTTTAAACAACAACTTCTTCAATTTCTCTTTTTTCCAGTTTTGCTTGTTTGGAGACCTAAAATAAATGGAATCCTAAGGATATATATAATATAATATATATATAATATATATATAATATATATATAATATATATATAATATATATATAATCTTATCTATTTCTTTCATTGAATATACTATTTTAACACATATGTATAGTATATAAATTCTCTTTGCTCCAGATAGTATTCTATTGGGCAAAGAATAACATAATCCACTGATGTGAATTGAGTTATTTAGAGTTTGGGCTATTATAAACAACTCTGTATTAATTTGATACACCCATGAAATCATTAAGATACACACAAAGATGTACTTGATGGTTTTAGGGTATATATATATATATATATATAGCCTTAGTCTGCAAGATTACATTTTTTAAAGTCACTGTTATCTTGTCATTAGAAGTTTATGAAGTTTTTGTTTTTCTATTTTATTTTACTAGCCCATGTTTATAGCTTACATTCACCTTATGGAGTTCCTTAGACAGAGGATTAATATTTAGACTATATAAAGAACTCAAATAAATTAGACCAGCCAAATAAATTAGATAACCCAAAATAGGAGATTTTTATTCTTACATTTTCTTGGACATAGATTGGGTTATTAGTTTTTGAATATAAACAATCCTGCTTCATGTATATTATTATACCTTACTATGATTTCATAATTCCATAATATTTTCTATTTGATAAAAAGTAATTATTGATGATTTATTTTAAAATTTGACACATAATGATGATGAAATGTTATAGTACACAATGTGATATTTCTATATAAGTCAATAAATATTTACTTTCTTTTTTTATTTGGCACATAATAGTTATAGAAATTTATGGGAAAAATTATATATAGATACTGAAACATCACACCATGCATTTCTGTAAGTTCTAATGAATTCTGCACTATTTCTTGTACTTAGTAAGCTGTTAGGTAGTTTGGTTTATAACATAAGTGTTTAAGCATCTTGCTAATATTCTATGTCTTTTTCAGTTTCTCAAACTTTTGTAAGAATGCTTTAATATGATTTGTGTCCTTTGCAAAGTGTCTGGACCATTTTTACAATATTGATTCTTGCAATCCTTGAACATATATGTTTCTGTTTATTAGGTATTCCCTAGTATTTCTGAAATTTAAAAAAAAATCATTAGGAAGGTTTTCAAAGTAGTTTGTTACATTTCTTCGCACTTACTATGTTTAATAAAGAGTATCTTATAAAATGTCCTTTGGACTTTTAAATACGTAAATTTTGTAGGCAACACCTAAATAGTTTTTTTGGAAAAAAAATGATGCAGTGCAAATTTTGCTTGTAGGAAATCATGTGTACACTGCAAAGGGCAGTAGGCATGCAATAGAGAATGGAAATAAAAAGTGGTTTTTTTATGTGTGTATGTGTGTGTTTTGTACTGAGAACCAAGCTTAGGACCTCGCTCTCGCCAGGCAGGCACTGTGCTGCTGAACTCTATCTCCAGACAAAAAATCTGAATGACAAGCAATTAACATAGTTCTGGAACTACGAGTTGGTTTTTCTGAGAGGTGTGCTGCAAGCAGAAAAGACTGGCTTCTCCCTCTGCTTCTTGTCTTGCCCTGTGACCTGCACTGCAGGTGCTCCAGGCATCTTCTCGCACCAGTTAGGTGATTCAGCTAATGGTCCTTGCAAGTGCTGGGACTGAGCTGCTTGGACTTCCAGCTGAGAAAACTGTGAGTGGAACAAACCTATGTTCTTTATATGTATGTAGATTTGAACACTCCCTTACAGAAATAACAGTGGACTACAGTATTGCAATAAAGTAAACTAGGAGTCATTTTAGACTTCCTCTTCCTCAGGGCATGTTTATTATATCTTTTGAATAATACTTCAGTTTGGTCTCCACTGTTCCTGCCTACACTTGTGACCAGGGAAGAGCCACACTATGTCTTTTCTGACGGAAGACCTCTGCTGTATGATTATTTTTCTCTGTGACCTCTTGGCAACTTCAGATTTATCTGCTAGCCTGTTTCAACTGCTCCAAGTCAATGTCTGCTTAATCTGTAACATAAAGGTTGAAAAACCGTTCAAAGTCTCCTTCTTTCCTATTTCAGGCATTGTAACAGAAGGATTACAGTTGAGCACAGATACAGATTTCCTCTGCTTAAGACAACAGCAAGGGGCCCGTGGCTGCAGGAGTTCCCCGCTGCAGGAAAAGACACACGAGTACTTCCGCGCATCATGAGACACTCCCATGTGTTTGATCGTAGACAGCACTAAATCAGACGACCGAAAGTCCTTTCATTGCCTACGAGTCCTCCATGCACAGGTATACTGTATAATGTCCCTACATAGCATTAAAAACATCTGTCCTGCAGCCCAACAAATAATTTTGAATTTAAACAGATGAATTACACGATAGCATTTTTATAAGGAAGCAAAAGACTATTGTATAAGAGAAAGGAAAGAAAGAAGAAAAGAAAGGAGAGATGGATATGAGATAGGAAAACAAGGGAGAGGAGAAAGTTAGGAAGAGAAGGAAGAGGGAAGGAGGGAATGCATGAATGAATAACTGCTTTGGAGCAGATGTAGCCCTGAATCAGACTTTAGGACTTGGGACGGTTTCACAAACCACATAACCATGAGCAGAAGGCCAATATCCGTTACCCCGTTGTGTCACCTGCTCTTCTTTGAGGTATTCATCATGTTGTCTTACAAAGCAGAAGTTTCCTCTTCTCAGCGTCAGTGTCTTCGAGCAAACCTCCCTATCCTCTTTTCTTAAATAATTGTTTCTTATCCATCTGCTACTGATACAGCCATTATTTCTTCCTGGATCACATGTCCTTGTTTCCATTGAATTGGTTTTATACCACCTTCATAGGCATTATCACACCATTCTCTTTACATAGTGTTTCTGTTTTCAAATGGCCGATAGCACCATAAAACTGGATTGCTTAAACTCAGGAATGTTGTACTGAGTTATCTACCCAAGAAGAATACAGACATATATCTGTACAAAGACTTATACACATTATTCAAAAAGTGTAGAGAATGAAATCAATCTTATTGTTCTTCAGCTGTTGAGGGGATAAATACATGTTGCATGACCTCAGGCCTACTGCTTAATTTAACAGAATAACACAAACTGAATAAATCCTTCCAAAGGGAGGAACCTTGAAACATAATGCACAGTGAAAAAAACTAGATTCATAAAAATACCTCTTTGCCATTTCCATTTATATAAAAGGTACAGAAAAAGTAACTAGTAGGAACAGAAAGTAGATCGGTAATTACCTTGAGTGAAGGAGAAGGAGATTCACAGAAAATTGCATAAGGAATCTTAGTTGAATGGTGACAACAGACTAAGACTGACTGAAGGTAAGACGTGGCTTCAAAACTTGGTAAATTTAATAAATATCATTGAATTATATATTTAACATGGGTCAATCAACTAATGTATAAATCATGTCTCAAATTATACATTTTATGATAATTTTAACTACTAGCACAAGACCTAGTCCAAACATATTTTTTATTTCTACATCTGTAATACTGTGCATTGTTTTCCCCAAGTTTCATTATGTCTTTCAGCCATTCTTTCCTGATTAAAATAAAAATATAGAAGCCATATCTCCAAGTTTTCAGATATTTTGGTTGATCCCATATCCTATATGATTCTAATGTTGTGTCAGAGATAAAGCATTTTATTAAATATTCATTCTGTATTTTTTATTTTCTTACAGTTTGTTCTGAAAAGTATTTATTGAGATTATTCGAGAAAGAAATTTTGTATATCTAATTAAGTTTGCAAAAACTGCATGATTCAGGCCTATCATAAAAGGATTATGACAGGCTCACTACCATATATAATTTTGGAAACTTCAGTTGTGATAGTTTTAAGAGTATGTTAAGTTAGCTATTGTTATGGTGTTGGTACAAGGTCTAAGGTGTGGCTTACAATAAACATGCATCGTTTACACATGGGGCTGAGGACCAACTAGAGATGGATGTAGCTGCTTGTTAGATCTCATTCTTTCTAGGATCACTGCGAAGGGGCAGAATCTACCTGGTGTAGGCTTTTTATGATGAAAGACAAGATGAAAAACCAGTGAAGCCATGCAGTCATACACACACCACTGTTTGAATGTGATACATGCTACACTTATGAATTGTAAATCTATACCTAAAGGGTGCAGGAATTTACCCATCTGTACTGAAGTCACGGGATGGCAAGGAAGGAAATAAAAAGATGATAGATAGCATTGGTAAGCAAAGTTTTCCAAATCTTTATGAAGATCTCATCATTCCTTCTAAATTAATCATTACAGATTCTTGCCGTGTATTTTAGGAAATAATATTAAAATGAAAACATAACTTTAAACATTGACTGTTTATTAAAATCACAAAGAACATTCAAAAAAATATTGATAGCCACACTGCACCCAGACAGATGGTAGAATCTTCAAGAGCATCACCCTGGCATTTGTATTTAACAGAGCCTCCGTTTAATCCACACATGAATTTGCAAAGATCTGCACTGTAAGGAAAGGGAATATGGCAGGAAAAAACTTGATATTCTGCACTTGAGTATTTCTAACTGGAACCAGGTATTTATTTTTATATCACTAAGCTTTAGTCCATTTTCCTTTAAGTATATTAGGATTTAGACATTTATTTATATAAACAATAGTGATGGTTCATGTTTAGATACTGAGCTTTTTATAGCCTAACCAAAATTTTATATTCGGTACTCCTACAGACGTGACTTAGAAAAGAAGTGATTGTAAATGCCTCTGTAATTGTCAGTTCCCCATATTTCTTTGGTATTGTAGGTACTGGGGACTGAACCCACTGCTTAGTCTATTTTGAGAAAGCACTGTACCAATGTGGCATCCCACCTCTGGCATAATCTTACAGGGCGGAAATAATATATTTTCATTCCCAGTAAAGTATGATTAATTATTATGTCTCCCATGATGAACAGAAAGCATAATATGAGTAGAGTGATCTGTATATTCACAGTTCTCAAGTACCCAAGAATTGCAACATTGTTTCAGAAATACTAGAACATGTTAAATTTTTCTGACCTTAGCCATTTTTGTGACCCTATTTGAGAACTCACAGTGATACCACAAAGTAAGTATGTATTACAGGCTTAAATTGGCAAGCTTGCTTTTAAAGTTAGTTTTCAAATACTTTGAGTATAGGTATTATTTAATAACCTACATTTACTGAGTTAGAAATATTCATTTGATGTGATCATTTTATTCATGTTGATGATTTGAAGTTGTTTATCAATGTGTAGCATGATAATTTAGAACATAAAATAACAGACTGAAGTCTAAATCAGATAAAAGCATGGTAGCAATAAAAAGACAATCCATTCAAAAGTATGGTACATAAAGCAGAATAAAGTAATCAATAACACTGTATTACACTACACAACTGCAGATGATTATGGGAAGACCCACTTCAGTTATGTGGTAGTACTAGATATAAAACAAATGCCTCCTGCCAATTGGCTTCAGACAAAGGATAAAGTGAGTCCAAACCCTATCAACAAAGTAGAAAAGACAAAAGATAAAACAATATAAAAATCCTGAAACTTTCTGAAACATTTTAGAAAATAGTTATTGAAAATTATTTTGGTACTAGGCCACCAAAGAATTAAAAACGTGTCTGACCCCTAAAAGACATATTCACAGGGTAAAAATAAATGTTACTTGTTAGCTATTAGTAAAAGAAGGAATGAGTGCTTCTTTTCCTGCACTAAAAATTCACCACAAAACTAGTGGCTTAAAAGAGAAGTAATTGTTTTACTGTTCTCTGTCATGTTTCCGAAGGCTTATTAGTGTCAGGTTAGCGGTTCCTGTCTGAAGACTTAGATTTGGTTCAATTCATGTGATAGCCAGGACTGGAATGCTTTCAAAGGTCTTGTCTCTCACATGTTTCTGAGACTTGGGTTTCTTCATCCCGTAATAATGCAGTTTCAAAACCAAACATCTCAAGAAGATGAGGCAGAAAACGTAACATCTTTAGGTCCTAAATTTGGAATGTGTATGATATTACTTCCACTGTATGCTAGAGAGTCAACAGGAGGGTCTATGAAACCTATTTTCAGGCAGGCAGGAGTAAATGTGATATTTTAAAAGCTTGTAGATTGTAAGATCTTATTGCTATTATTTTAGAAGTGAATCTGCCAAATGGATCTTAAATTTCCCATTAATTTTCTTTTGTGAATAAGAGATTATTTATTTAGACTTAACTAATGTATATTTTATAACTTGCCCCAGGCAATTTTAATATGGCACCTGAAGTTTTGAAGTGAATTTGAGGTATTCTAGGAGTTTACCTCATTGTGCAGGTTTGAGAGAGGCAGAGGCATGAGACTCAGATTCCGGCATACGCTTCTGTTACTCATCACAAGACACACTTGGCCTCTTTCTTCCTCTGAAGTTCCAAGTTGATCATCTCTAGAAGCTCTCTTTGGGTATTGGCTTGTCTCTGCATCTTCGCGTAATATTATCTTAAGACAGGTTGTGGTATAAACGGAGAGATCCACACAACAGACATGTTCTGCCAGCTGAAGTTTCAGGATCAGAATGCCAGCGTGCTTTCTGCTGAAACATTTTTTCCGGGTTGCCCTTTCACTGGGTCCTCGCAGCCTGGAAAGAGAGCAGGAGCAAGTCCCCTGGTGTATCTCTCTACCAGGACATCAAGGGGACTCAGAAGGTTGTAAAATTTTGACTTGATTTAAACCTAATTACATTCCAGATTTCCAAGTCCCATCATATTTGTAGTTAGGACCTTGTGTATTATAGTGAAGATTTCAGGAGACGCTAAAGGAATGAGGGAATGAATCAATGGCATGACTACACTGATGCATAGTCTGACAGTTTAAATTTTGGGGAAGTCATGCTTTTTTTTTACATAACTAAATCAGATAGCCTGCACATTTCTTGCATACATCCTTTTCTGTTATTCTTAGACAATGTGAAAAATAATTAATCTACCTGATAGATTGTACTTGAAATATTTAAATACAGCTATCCTGTCTCATTTATATTTTCATTTTAGGGGTTGTATATGCTTCTTTCAAACACAGTATAATTAGACTTCTAATTATGTTTTCATCATTGACGCAACTTTCTAAGTTTTCGGTTTTAAATGACCCTTTGAAATTGTGTCTCCTAGCAGAACATAATACTCTAAATAATGCCTCAGCAGCTGAGGAATAATAGGCTATCATTTCCCTTGTTTTTGGCTCTGTATTTTTATTGATGAGAAATAAAACATGCTGAATTTTCTAAAGAGATATGATTCACAAACAATCGAATGGTATTTTCATTTTTAATTGTGCAATTTTTGCCAAAACTAAAATCACAGGCTAGTATTTTGCTAAGTATCAAGATTATTAGCGCTTTTTGAAGCTAACTTTTAGGAACCAAGAAAATAAGGAGTTATTCTAAATAGGTTAAGATTCCAAAATAAATCCAGAAGATTGACACAAAATGAGATCATGCTGTTTTCACATCCGAGATCAAAAGAAGCTTCCAAATAATTCATAAGACTTCTGATTTAATGCCATATGGCTGTCATGCTTTCAATAACCAGCTTGAACTTCCTATTTAAGAATTGTTAAGAACTTCATAAAAATAAATGAAAGCAATAAAACCTAGAATTGATTAACAACTGATAGTTAGAAGCAGTTAAATAACCAGCAGTTATTTTCCTTGTTTTTGGTTAGGTTAAGATTCTCTTTTTCCTTACATGCTTTATGCAAATTTATACTCTAAATTCTGCAATCTAGAATCAGCAGCACAATCGGGCTTACTAAATTCAAACCAAAAAGTCACCATTTATTACTTTGTTGGTTCTGAGAAAATTTACTTAGGATTTTTATGTCTCAGTTTCCTTATGTGTTGGGAACCTGGCCAAGATCTCTCATCTCCAAAATGAGTGTATGGCATAGGCTTAAATTAATGAAATAAATAGTATGATTTGAGGGCTCTAGGAGGATCAAAACCCTCTAGCAGATTTAGAGACTCTGGGAGCTGAGATAAAGAACTTCTCTGGGCAGCCCACATTTACTAGGTTTTCAGATGATGAGAGGGGATACTGAGGAAAGTGCAAGAACTAAATAGAACCTTGGGAGTCACTCCAAAGACTTCCCCAAGTAAAAAATTATGCCAATTGAAGAGAAGTGTCTTATTTCCATGATGACATTTATGGTGAGAATGAGACAGCAGGAGTGAGATGCCTGCAGCTGCAGTCTTTATCTGCTTAATTAGTGCTGGAGCCAAATGTCCTCAGCTGTGGCCTTATCTTGCCCTTTGAGGTATCTCTGGCCTCACAGGCCACTACAGGCCTCAGCCAGGACCAGTGATTCATAGAGGTTCACTTACTATGAATCCTCTGTCCATCTTCAGACAAGGGACCAAGGTCTAGGTCAGACTCACAGATAAACATAGAAAGACAACTAGTTAATTTTAAATTCTGCGCAGAGCCACTTCAAGGTGGTCCCCACTACCTATCATAAACTAAGAGTAACAATACAATTAAATAATAAATACATATAAATGTGCAAAATGTTGTGCATAGGACTCAATAATTATAAAATTATTGGGTAAAGGGGGTTATTGATAGGTGATTATGACAGAATAGGACATTTCAGTTCATTTAGAGATATTAAAAGACATGCAATCCTTTACTTGATGGCTTCTCTGTTGACTAAGATATTCACATTTCTAGCACCAGGATATATTAGTACTTCTGCATTAATGATGGGGTATTGTTCTTGGGTGTATCTGGAGTATCACCTTTACTGTCACCACTACCAGTCTTTTTACACCTCAGCCTCCAGTCTCCTAAGTATATACCCTGCCTATTACAACTAGTTTCTGGAGACTCTCAGAATATCACTGAGGGCATGTGAGAAATTCAGGACTTTAGGCCTCATTTCTAGATCTGCTAACTCAGAAGTTGCATTTTGATAAAATCTAGTTGATTTATATGCTTACAATTCTATAAGATATTCTGCTTTACATTTTTTCAGAAGCTGTCACTCCCTACAGATAACTAGTCATTGTGGTCTGTCTGAAATACTGCCTTACACTCTCAGTTCTAGAGTCCACTAGCAAATCTAGATATATAAGTTTAGATTCAAATACAAGTGGCATGTTCTGAGATGAATAAGATGAGTTTCATTCCCAGGGCAATGGATAGAGATACTAGACTAAGATCTTCATGCAAGATAGATAAGCACTTAATATTGGACATGTGTGACTCAGTAATATTTTGAAAACTGTCCTTGAACTTCAGTGCTATGTTAATCGTGAGGATCAAATAGCTAGGTGAACCAGATCAAGCAAGTTTCTTTTCTGCACCTTGGGATGACCACGCTGTAATAAAAGCCTAATATTTCTCTAATACTACTGCCTGGAACACTTGAAGTCATTTATCCTATCACAGAATAGTATGTTTTTACCTTCTCCTGAGAGCAAAAGTTAAGTTCATTTCCACTGATAATATTGTTTCATTCATGAAAAACATTGAAAAGGTCTAGAACTATAGTTTGTTCAGTGTTGAGGCTTATTAACTTGTTTGTGGCAACAGAAATACTGTACTAACCTTGTGCTAGACTTTTTATTAAATAAAAGAGTGCAGACACAATTACTGGAACACTGCTGAAAGGTGAGTACATCAATAAACTACAGATCTGGAAATTAGACTTGAATTCTATGCAATTAAGAGGCAAATAGAGGAAAAAGACTGCCAAATACTATTCGTAATCTTTTCCAAAAATTGATCTAATTTTTCATAACAAATAAGCACTTTTTTGAAAGGAAAATGAAGAGAACCGAGATCTCAGGATACACCCAATAAATTCTGAATGTATTAATGTCAACTGAAAAATAAAAGGGAAAAACCAAAGAATAAGATAATGTTTTTTTGTCAGCAAAAACAGTATCAGAAGAATGTGTAAGTAGAACTAAGATAATAACTAAGATAATAGAACTAAGATAATTCCTTAGGAGAACCCTGGTGGGTGTCTCTTGGCAAATTTTATGCATATGTGTGTGAGAGGGAAGTATGTAAAATAAAGCATTTCATAAATTTTTAAAAGCATGATTGCTGCTTATAACTATGGAAAAGATATTAATGACAGTCCATGAAAACTTCTATAGACTCTCCACTGAATCATGTAGAGTCAGGGAATAGCAGGACACGTCTTTGAGTGATGTCAGAGTTTACAGCATGGACGCTCTTCCATGATTCCCTGAGGAGTTTTGTGTAATGGAGTAAGGGTAGCAGTCACTGTAAAGGAGACTGAAGATTTTTGTAAGGAGAGAAATGCTAAAATAAGGATTTTGTTTTATGTAATAATGATGATAAACACAACAAGATAAAATGCTTTTGCATGCCCAGAATGTATTATATATTTTGTGTATATTATATTGTACAGGTAGAGAGCCAGGGACCCAATTTTACAGAAAAACCCTGAGAATTAAGCCCTACAGTTACTCTCATTTCAGAGATGAGAAAGCATGTGCTTTCCCCAAATTATGCAAATAGATCTTTGTACATGGTATTTACAAAATCTTTGTTGCTGTAAAAAACAAGGTAAAAACCAACACAGTAATAAGTTTTATCATAATCAGGTCATTACGCCTCATGGTAGTTTTGACTTCTTTTCAGGGCTTTTGACATGTGAAAGGGTTTTCAAGTGAAAATCATCGGTGGAAGTGAGTTTCTTTATATTTCTACCTGAATTTTCACTATGGTCTGACTTCTCTCAGTAAAAGGAAACAGCAGATGCTCTTGCACAATGAATAAAAGACCTCTAGTGATCTAGGCAGCAATGTAAAGGGAGACATCAGGATTTTAAGGAATAGTTACCACAAAGACCAGAAGAGAAGCTTGGTCTGGCTAAGCCGGCCATTTGATCCTCAAAATAAAAATATGGTGTAATAGCACTGTACTTCTTAGTCTTCAAAATAAACACCGCAAGCCACACTTGTAGGACATGACCTGTTAGGTTTCTTTTCTTGGACAAAGGTCTCAGTCTGAGAGCTCTCTTCAGTGTGCTGAGAATTTTACTCATCTTTCTGGTTTTTTTTTTTTTTTTGGTATTTTTCTTTATGTCATTATTTTACTTTTCTTGGTTATTCTCTTAGTTAAAGAGTACATCTTCCAATGATTGAGTTAAAATTACACTTTCAGGGAAAAATTTAACAAATTCTTATAATATCTGAATGTATTCTTATTCTGTTCTTTTATTTGATATTCTGAGTACAAGATACTTTGGTTGGCCATAATTTCTATTAGAATACTTTACATATGCTTTTACTTCTTTGCTTTGACTGATGTTATTGAGAATCTCAAGCTTTTCTGCTTCTTGTTCTCTGTATGTGGCCTTTACTATTTTCCCTAAAAGTTTCTTTCATCTCCTCAGTGTAGATATTACTCAAACGTTCTACAAACCTGTGTTTTAGGGAATATAACTTGACGTGGGTTTATTTTCATCCACTATGGTAATCACTTGATGATAACTTTTAATCTGAAAATGTTCATTTTTTTGGTTCTAGAAATTTATTGACAATTTTCCTCCTGTATAAATGATTCTTAAATCTGATGTCATCACTTAACTTTGGTTTCATATTCTCTTTTCATTCAGTTTTCTAGATATTTTGACTGTATTTTGAATGTTTATGTTGGGCTTTCATTTTATATCCTGTTTTAAATGCCAAGAGATCTTTTCAACCATTAATTTTTTTTTGTTTTATGGTAACAGTGTGGCAATATATTTTATTATATTTTCAGAGTGTTGAAAGTAATTTCTAATGCCTACATAATGTATGCTTTGGTGGACAGACTTCTATTCAGGATTTCTAGCATGTTTTATTTCAGGTTGGGACATTTTTCATCTACCTGATGATCTTTATTATCAACCCGTGTATAAGCGGATAAGCCCTGCCATTGGGTGTGAAGTTGACCATGGCGACCTCTCCATTCAGTATAGTCTGAACTGCATAAGGTGAATATGGGGTAATTTCTCAAGTCAGTTTATTTAAATCTTTCTTCTTGAGAAAAATAAATATTGCACAGAAGAGTTCTGCAATCTTTTGTTCTGAGTTAAGCCTGGTTTCTAGACTTGTCTAATTTACTAGCATCCTGAAAGTACTGAATGGTAAAAGAGATGAGAGATTTAAACATTCAATGTCATTTTCTACCTTTTTGATAATACCTACATGTTTTTATTTCAGAAATCTTCTGTACTAAACATAAGCCCTTTGGCTGGTCCCAGTACCGTTATCTAAGCTAATGCAGGAAAGTACTTAAATACTTTGCAAATTTTTTCTTATACTTGCCATTTATTTTAGTGGCATCTATTCACCATCAGGTGAGGCCTACGTATTTTGTATCCTTTATTGAAACTATAGCTGATAATACCAACTCTATATCAGTATTAACTGTAAGGAAACATAGGGACACTTTTTACTGTTTTGAGACAAGTGGTTCAGGCTAACCTTGAAGTCACGATGTAGCCCAGGATAGCCTGAAACTCACAGCGGGCCAGGGCTGGAGTTCAGTGACACAGTGCCTGCCTGGCAAGTGTGACATCAGGAGTTCTGTCACTGATATCGCAAAACAAACAAAAAAAGAAACAAAAAACCACAGTAATCCTCTTGCTTCAGCCTCACAAGTGCTGGACTTACAGGTCTGCATCAGCAATAGGTACTATAAAAGCTTACATTTAATAGAAGAAGAATGCGGTTTAATTTTAAAAAACCCACAGCAAGTATTTACAATAAAAAATTACAGCAAAGGACACAATGTCCTTAGCCCTAAAATACTTCCCTTTGCGTGGAACACCCCTGGCTCCTCTTTCTCACCCCTTTCTAAAGTAGCTCTGTAAATTTTCCTGTTTGAAGGTTTCAGTTGAACTTGTATGGTTCTCTCATTGTTCTGAATTGATTTAAAAGTTTTACTTTTCATGGTCAATTTTGATTTGGGGAAAGAACAAAAAATTTTACAGTGCCTGACTTGGTGAATCAGGAGGGGAGGACATACCTCACTGTTTCTATTAACCTGTCTTTCTGTTAGATGATGCTCGACATCGGCATTCACTCAATTTTTGATCGTACCTTAAAAAGACACTCACAAAAGGGAGTTTCCAGGATTACTTTGAAAAGTGGCAAGGACAGTGTAATAACTATGTCCAGTGTGAGGAGTGTTTTTTAGGGGGGTTAATGATAGTGTGTGTTTTACCATAATAAACACTTTAAATTTGAATATTTAACATATGTTTTGATCACTGGTTAATAACAATCAATTTATAAATACACATGTCTATTTAGTTTTGCAATAATTTCACAATTGTGTGATGTAATTCTCTTTTTCACTTTATACTTATAAATCTGAAGATATTTTGTGAAAAATATATGAAAAGCAGTATTTTGTAAAGGCACAGCCGTAAGTAATAGCAAATCGGAGATACCTGATATGTGAATTAATACAATTAGAAATAACAAAGACAATGAGATAAAAGAACATAAATTGCAGTCACTGAAATGTCAAAGCAATACTTCTTTTCACACCAATGTGTTCTTTGTCCTTACTGTGAAGAGCTACAAAAATGATTTGTGAAAACTTTCCTTTAAAGGATACTAATTAATAGATAAATTTCAAAATTTTGTAAGCTATAGGACATTTGCATATATGATGTTTTTAATTTATGAAGAAAACTGTAAATAAAATCACATAGAGGAGAATTTTTAGGAAATACATGAAGAATTATTTTATATCGAGTTTTAAGAACACTGACTAAACAGAAGACAAAAATAGTCATTAGAAGTGACAGGAAATGGTCTCATCTAAGGAATAGTTGTAACTGCAAAGGACCAGATGAATAGGAAGTGAAATTAAATGAGATTGCAGATCTCTCTGTGTGCTTCAGAGAGATTGGCATTTTAAACTGGATCATGAAATGGATTGGGAGATAAAAGGGAATCTGAGATAAATGAGAAGGCAAGCATGAGATTTAGGGTAATATGAAATTGTACAAAAAGCTGCTGCACAATTTAGAAAATGGCAGTTCGGGTCTGTTCATGTTCCTTCAGAGCAAACAAAAACGTGAATTTAAAAGGAGTCAGAGTTAAGGGAAAAAGCACATTTCATAGTACTGGGAAAAAGCAGCTATGGGCATATTTATAGATGTAAAAGGAATGGAGATGAGCTAGGTTTTCTAAGTGAAAATGATCAGGAAAAGTTGATGGATTATCAAAGAGATGTAAATGAGGCTGGAAACCTGAGTTTGCAAGTGTTGCAGATCAAGAAGAAATTTTGAACTTGAAATATAGAAAAAGAGCATAAAATTATTTTAATGAGCTATTTGGGTCCTCCTAAAATTTACTTGTAATGTGCAATGAATTAGTTCCGATTTATTATAATTATTTTAGGTACTTCAGCAAAATAAATTTTCTAGACACATTAAGACTAATTGTTAGAACTGATGAATCTATAGTAATGCACGGTAAAACTTCTCCAGTTTTCTAAAGTGTTAGTCAATTTTGCACATGTAATTGCCAGCAACACAAACTAAATTGGTGCGAGAAAAAATTAGATCATATAATTAATTTGAAAGAGGCTGAATTAGACTGTGGGAAAGTTCTACTCAGACATTAGAAGCATGGTGTTAGGGAGTTGCATCTTCTTTTCCTCACTCGCTTGGCTCCTCACCTTTTCCTATTTGTTTCTTGTTTATTTTCTCCAAGAGTCTCTGCATACAATGGGTAAAATTTTCAGAAACAAGCTCTACCATTTTCTTAATGAACAAATGAGTGCAAAAGAAATGAAAGCAGTAACACCTAAAAATATCATCATATAAATTATTAGTTAGGGTGAAATAACTCCCTGTCCTACTTTATTCAGACAAACCAAGTCTCTCTGTTACCGTCTTCCGGAGGGAAGTGGTAGAATCAGTCAGTGGTAAATATCTGTGCTAACAGTTCCACAAGTACATGCAACCTATATTTAGTGGAGACCAACAGTGAGCCAGATACTGTGCTAGAAGCTCCTCAGCAGGAAAGAAAGCAATAATTATTTTCTCATGGAATTGTGTTCTAGTTAAGGAAATATGAATATAAATATCAAACATAAAATAGACTAATTATATGATCTTATACGGGATGACACATACTTTACAAAATGATGCAGCACTAGAGAGGAATAGACAGATCTGTTGGGTAAGATTGGGGATGGAAGGGAGCTGCTTCGTGGAATGAGGTACCTGAGCTTCAACCACAGGAAGGTGAAACAGGGAAACTGTGGAGCGTGTAAGTGGCCATGCAGCGATCTGGAGGAGGAGCCCTGCCTCCAGGGCTAGCAGAGTAAACTTCGGACGTTCTAGGAATAACCGGAGGTCTAGTGTGGTTACAGCCAGTCAGTGACTAGAGGTACTAGGAAATTTGCAATGGCTTTTCATTTGGATTCTGAGTGTAATATAGAGATTTTGGAAGGTTTCAGGGGGAAGAATGGCATAGTCTAGTTTGTATTTTGAAAGGATCAATTTAACTACTTTTTTGGAACTAAGTTACAGACGCATAGAAAAGCAGGTTGATCAATTCACAGGACCCTGAGTAATTCGGGCAGAGTTGATGGTGTCTTGGAACAAGGCACTCACAGAGCCTTCTGGTACTTGAAGAGGCCATGAGTACTCAATGAACACATGTCTAGCAAAACACGCTGAACTTTACTTTCTGTTCAATTTAAATGTTACTTAATGAAGAGAGCAGAAACAGACATCGATTGACAGGGCATGTTTTGCCTTTTCTATGGCTGAATTCATTTTGTAATTATATAGCAACTGAATAAGTTTCCATAATAACTGCAACGGAATATTGCTCTAGAGCAGGTCTCATAAGGTAATCCTTCAAAGCAATCCATATGTAGTGTAACAGTTTCTTCGTGCTGCCTTAACAAAGTACGATAAACTTGGGTGCTAGAAAACACTGGAAATTAGTCTCAGAGGTCTTCAATCATGGTGTCTGTGGAGCCATATTCCCTCCAAGGTGCCTACAGAAGAATCCTTTGTGTCTTTCGCAGCTCCTTTTGGCTCTCTGCATTCTGTGGAATGAGGGAGCTTAACTACATTCTCTATTCCATCTTCAGTTGGCCTTGTCCGTATACATACCCTTGTTTCCTCTTAGAAGAATACGCATCATTGGCTTCTGGGGCTCTACCTGGGAAGAATTGTTTCAAGATGCTAACTAATTTCTCCAAGGACTTTGTTTCAAATAAATTTGTTTTGCTGAGGTTTTGTGTGAATGTGAAATCTATAGGGCATTATTAAACGCATTAACTCGGGTAGTAAAAGAACTGTTATTGTAAAAGTTGTGGCCATCTAAAGATCAGAGCTGGGCTCTTCCTTTGACAGTTAACTAATATGGCAGCTCTGCAGGGTGGACCAGATAATTTCCACTTTGAGTTATAAATTCAACAGATATTTCAAGAGCTAATAAAAAATGGCAAAGCACACAAATAATTTCTCAGTATTTCTGAAATTCTTTTACTTGCTTCAGGAGGAAATAACAATCATCTGTCAAAAATGTCTATGAGTATATAATACAAGCAGATGTGATTTTTGTTTCTGTATGTAAGAACGTCATTAAGCAATTTATATTTATCCTAATGACTCATAATGACTTTAATTATAAAAGTCATTTTTACTATGAGAAGGAAAAAGTATTCTTACATGATAAAAGTGGTTCTGTAACAGTCTAGAGCTGAAAATTGGGGAATTTTTAGCTTTGTAGACTGGTAATTATAGTATATCTAAGCATAAAGTTTTTACAAAAACTAATTTTATACATAGTAATATGTAAGGATTTGCTCTTATAAAATATATTTTTGTGTTAGAAATAATGAAATATTTAAATAAGCAACTGCTCTGTAATTTTGATGCATCACTACAAGTATGAACGTATGCCAGAGTAAAACTTTGCACTTGTGGTAATAATGCTAAGAAAATATTAAGTAATAATTTGGTAATGTACACAATGTTGTACAGCAGGTCTGCACAATTACTCACCATGCTTAATTTAAACTTTAAGCAGCTGATTAACAATTCTCCAATTTTTTTCCCTGCCCACAGAGGCAGACAACCTCTATTTGCCTTTTTTATACTTTATAAATCTTATATAAATAAAGTCATATGGGTTCTGTCACTTTATGAGTGGCTCTTTTACCTTCCTTCAGGTTCATCTCCATTACCACTTATTCAAAATATCCTTTTACAAGGACAAAATGACACAGCCAGGAAATGGCCTCATATCCTTTTAAGAAAGGCCATCCATGTTGTCACAGATCATTAACAAATATATTACATGACTGCACCGTAATCATTTTTATCCACTCATGCCTTGACGGATGTTTAGATTGTTTCCATGTCTTGACTTTTAGTAACAGTGCTGCAGTGAATAAAAGCATGCAAACATTTCTCAGAGATCTTGGTATCAATTCTTCTGGATAAATAATGAAACTGGTATTTCTAGGTCATTTAAAATTCTATGTTTAGTGCTCTGAGAAGCACTCAGACTGTTTTATATTGAGGCTATACCATTTTGTCTGCTTACCAGTGGTGCAAAAGAGTTCCAAATTTCCTCACATCCTTAATAATAACTTTTTTTTCCTTCAGTGCTGAGGATCAAACACAGATCTTTTCAGGTCCCCAGCTCTTTTCTTTTTCTTTTTAAATAATAGCTTACAATTACAAAGTGATATTTCAGTGTGTGTTGACTTCTATTGTCCTGATGGTGAAAACAATGATTATATATTATTATTTGGTAATTTTATATCATCTTTGGAAAAACACGTGCTTGATTCTTTATCTTATTTTTTCAATTATTTCATTTATTTTATTGAGTTATAAGACAAATTTAGAGAATTCATCTCTTGTTGAGGTAAAGGATAAATTTAGAGATTCCACCTATTATTTAATATATGTCTTCCAAGTGCTTTTTCTCCTTCTGTGGATTATTTTTCATTACTGATTGTTTTCTTAGTTGTACTGAACTTTTTAGTTTGATAGAGTTTATGCTGCAGTTTTGTAGTATATTTTGAAATTTTTTGTTTTCAATTTTATTTATTTATTTATTTATTTATTTATTTGTACTGGAGATCAAACTCACCTCCTTATTCTTGCCAGGCAGGCACACTGTGCCACAAGCAAAATCTCTGGTCCAACGTATTTTGCAATTTCAAAATGTAATACTTCTAAGATTTTTCTTCTTATAAAGATTGCTTTGATAATTAGGTTTTCTTTCTTTCTTTCTCTTTGGAGAGTTAAATATACATTTTAATATTTTTCTATGTATGAAAAATAATTCCATTGAAATTTTGATAGACATTGGTATTAAGTTTTTATATTATATCGCTTCTCGGCCTTTTGGCTAAGATCAAGTGAAGTTTTTATATTATGTCACATAATGTAGACATTTTGTGATATTAATTTTTACAAAGGGTGAACACAGGATATCATTTGTTTATTTTTCCTTTAACATCTTTGAATATTTCGTAGTTTTCACTATGTAAGATTTTTTGAACCTCAGTTAACTTATTTCTAAATACTATTTTTGATACTTTTGTAACAGGACTGTTTTACTAATTTCCTTTTCAGATGTTTCGTTGCTGGTGTTAGAAACACAAATCGACTTTGCATCTTGCAAATTTTTAAAATTTTTTATTAGTCATGCAGCATATTTTATACTCATTAGAGTTTTTCATGTGTATAATTACGTTCTCAGCACACAGAGACAATTGAACGTCTTCCTTTACAATTTTGTTGGTTTCATTTCTTTTCTTTATCTAGTTCCTGGGCTAAGAACTTCAGTAATAGGTTTATTTTCAGTAATAGTTTTATTTTCTTGTGATGTTTTGTCTGAAGGTTGTGACAAGGTCATAGTGGCCTCAGAAGATGGATGGCCTCATAAAATAAATATCTTCAATTTCTTGGAAGGATTTGAGAAGAATAGAGATAATTTAAATGTTTGGTGAAATTCAGCAAAGCCATCTGGTACTAGATTTCACATTATTCATAGACTTTTGATTAATGATTCCATAAATATAGTATCCAAGTCTGTAAATACATTCTAATTCATTCTTATATGTTGTATGTTTCTAGGAAGTTCTTCATTCCTTTTAGGTTATTTCATATGTTGGAAAATAGTTAAACATATATTAGCTCATTTGATCTTATCCCATAAGTCTTTTAAATTTTCTTCAGTCTTTTTCATTTTATTGTATTTACTTTTAACTCTCCTGACTAGCTCAATAAATAAATATCAGAGTCCTAACTTTGAATTCGCTGATCCTTTATTTGCTTAATCTAGTTTCTGCTGAAACTTTCTAGTGATTTATTTTAGTACAGTTTTTATATTCTTTGCTTTGATTATTTCTCTTTGGTGCATTTTAATTATCTGCCTCTCTGTTGGAATTCTCATTTTGTTCATGCATTATTCTCCTGACTTCACTGAATATCCTTAGGATGTCATTTTGAATTCTTGCCTGGTAAATCATATCCTTTTTTTTCCTCATTAGGATCAGTTTCTGGTGATTAACCTTGTTCTTTTGTTTGGAACTTAGTTCCCGATCTCTTCATCTTCACCAGCTGTCCTTACTAATGTGCATTAGACTAAGTCTGTAGACCAAACTGGGCTCCTATAGCAGAAGACTACCACTAATCAGTGAAAATTTCTGAGGATCACCAAGCACATATGCCACTCTAAGAGTTTACGATCCTGTTCAGGGTCTAGTTAGCTAGAGTGGCCAGAATGTCTGGGACAGGTATTCAAACAGCCATTGATATTGAAGAAACTGCCTTGAACATTCCACAGAAATGTTGGAACATTTTGAGCATCATCTAACTCTTCACCTTCCCAGAAAGGAAGTGAGAGTAGAGATTTTTTCTCATGAACGAACTGCTTCATGTATTATCTGCCATGCCTAGAGGGAGTGATTATGGTGAGTGACAGTCTAAGCCTTTGTCTCTGTTCCTCCCAGGCAGTCAGTTTATGTTGGACTCTTTAGTATTCTGAAATAGGCAGCTCTAGGGAAGCTGAATCTTTGGATTTCCCCTCCAGTTAAATTATGATATGGTTGGTGAAGAAGATACGGAGACTTCTAGCCCGAGTCATGGTCTGATTTCTCTGTCATCTGGCTTAATGATATTGGGTTCACTGCTACTTCATGACTCTTAAAACAGAAGCCTATTCTCTGGAGCAGAAAGTACTATGAAAAAAAAAAAAAGTGGCCCTGAATATGTGGACCAACTCTCTCCTTCCCTTGTGAGAAGCTAGGCCCTGGGATATGCCTTTCTGATTCCATAGGGCTGTGCCGGGGGCTGTGTTTCTGGTAAAAGGCATCCTACTTCTCCTCATTGCTTAATGGTTTCATAGTCACTTGTGTCCCAGAGTCTTTCAGTTGATTTTAGGATTTCTCCCAAAGAAATTCTGCCATTACTTTTTGTTCAGTCATTGTGTTTGTGGAAAAGATGATCTGGGGTTTCCTATGCCAGTTTTAGTTGATACCTGTCTGATTTTGAGACTACTTTGGCCTAGAAATTGTTTTTGTTTTCTTCTTACTAAATGTTTTCTATGATATTTGGAAACCAAATCATGAGTATTTTGACCCTGAAATGTTATGCATATTTCTTTTTATGATTTACCTTAGCATGAGAATATTAGTAAAATCAACTAGTTATTTCTCTTGTGTATAAATATGGGTGCTTTGACTGTAAAATATGTTAGCTATTTTTTTTATAATGGTATATTTGAAAAATTTTGTTACTCAATTTCGTATGATGAAACCTAAACTCCAGTGCCGGGGTACTACAGTGTAGAATCTCGGGCATTCATGAGATTAGTGCCCTTGTATAAGAAACTAGAGGGAATTTATTTGTCTCTTGTGTAATGTGAAGACACAGCAACAAAATACTATTATTAAAACAGGGCATTAGCCCTCCTCAAATACTGGATCTGTCGACATTTCACCTTGGACTTTCAATCTCCTTAACAATGACCAATATGTTTCTGTATTTTATAAATTACTTTTCCTCAAGTATTTTATTATAGCAGCCTAAAAAGATTCATATATTTCTATTATCAACACCAGGTAATTCATGGGAATATTAATAATGATACCAGTAAAAAGTGATATAAATGGTTTATGGAAAATAATAATAAATATGCTATAATCAAGCATATTTTAAATGATTGCGTGTGTGATTTTTAATTTCAGAGCAAAGCAGTATATTCTAATTTCAATTTAAGTATATTATACTTTTAAATATACACTAGAATGTTAATATAAATGTTAATTTTATGAATTAAAACCTAAAATGTTGTGTAGACCTTCTTTCCTATGTCTTTAGGTTCAGTTTATTCTGATGTTGGCCTTAAAATGGAAAGAGATAATTGGTGGATGGTAAAACATATATAATGTGCTTTAGGACTTGTCTAAGCATATGTGATTAAGAAGAGCAAGGAATTTTCTTTCCAATTTTTACAGTTTAATGCTTTCTATAAACATCTAGGCAGAATCACTTCAGGGAAACTAATAAAATTAAATATTGGGAATGTGGAAAATCATAGCATTGTGAGGTTGTATGGACTACAATTTGAAATATAAAGTTAATTTTTTATGTCACCCCATATTATAAAGTAATTTCTTAGTACTGTTCAATATCTGTATTAATGATCAGACATAAGGGATAAGTAATGGATGAAATCTGAGAATGTTGCCATTTTTGAAAGTAAAAACAAGTAAAAGTAAAAAAAAAAGTGAAAGATCTCAAGACATTTGTTCATTTCCAGCTTCAATTTGATGGAAAAATCAGTTCCTATAATTTTACGAATATTGTTTAACAGCAGAAAAGCAACAGTTTTTTGGATAAAGATGGAAAAATGAATAAAGCATTTTACCTCATTTTTTTCTGTTTAACTAAATATATTTTCTCTTTCCATAGATTTATTTAGTTTATTTCCCTCTTTATCATTTCTACATATGTACATTCTTATTTCTGTTGGGTTTTCAGATTTAAACAGTGATGCTATCTCATCATTTCATTTTTTTTCTTCTCCCAGTTGATGAGGATAAATCAACTCATTTTCTTCCATTTTTTCCCAAGTTGGATCTATTCTGAGAAACAGCAGTTCACTGATGATATTATAAAAGAATAGAAAAGAATACCTATTTGGTATTGCAGAACCTTTATGACAGCATGACACATAATAGATATTCATTAAAGCAGATTACGGACTATTTTCAACTTGTAAATGGAAGAACTCTAAAGAAAGCCTCTGTATTACACTGATGGTCATTTTCCTGTATATACTTAATGTTTCAAAAATAAAAAAATGAGTTAAATATAATTTTAATTAGGCAAAATATTATAGACCATATTTATTAATACATACATGTGAATTTACATAATAGAACATATATGTTTATATTTAAAATTCATACACTGTTAATTTTTACTTCTCTATAAGACGAAGTAGTGTGCATTTGATCAGCATTCCAATCAGGAAATTTCAGAACCCAAATGAAATAGAAAAATCACCTTTGGGAAGAAATCAAACTGCGGTGGCCATTAAATCTGGAGGACCAAGACCACATTGATGAAAGATCTTCCAAGAGGAGCTGATTTGTCCATCCTCTGTCTTTTGGGATGACGTGGCTAATTCTGCATGCAAACAGTTACTAGAAAACCGGGCCTTTGTGCAAGCCAAGAGCTAATGGGGAACTTGGTTTCCAGCCTGCAGCAGGTGTATCAGTCTGAAGGTTTCACTGTGGAAATCTAAAAGTCCACAGCGTGCTCTCCTCCTTGTGAAAAGAATTTAGAAAGAGGGGAACAGTCTGGATATTATACTCAAAATTTAAAACACCCGGGTTATCAAATAGAAATTAAATATAGAAAAAATGTTTGAGACTTCACTCCACGTGGTCCTAGTCTAGTTCTTGCTTGGACTGAAGCAGCCAGCCTCCACCCTCTACCCAAAGGGCCTGTCATCTCTCAAGGAAGACAGCATCGTGTGGAGACTTAAAAAAACATATTACCATTAAAATAAAATTGCTAAGGATATCCAAACTCTAGAACCAAAATGAAAGAAAAACAAAAGCTACAAAAACTTAGATCTATACTGGTTCACTTTTGAAATTAGCTAGCAAGGACTTCAAAAGAAACTAGATAAATATATTAAAGAAAATGAAGAGAAAGAAATTTCATCAGAGCATTGACATGTATTTAAACACTCAAGTAGAATCATACAAGCTAATTAGAAAATGGACAAAAACATTGAACAGAATCTGCATTAAACAGTTACAAAATATTCAATAAACCTGTGAAATCTTATCAATGTTTTCACTAGGAAATGCAAATTACTACTTTAAGAGTTACTACAACCCACTCTAATAAATATTAAGAAAAGTAACAAAATGCCAAATGTGTGGATCGACTACAATTGCTTTGTTAAGAACTGTTTGTCAGTGTCTTATGTTGTAAAACAAGTACTTTTAGTTAGATCCAGAAATTTACGGTGTATGTCTGATATGTATTCCATAATAGATATGTACAAAATGTTCAAAATAGCTCTGTTCATATTGTCAAAACAATGCAAAATGCTTAGTTACTTTGGAACTGCCTAAGTGTATAATATTGGCATGATATACCTTACGATTTCATTTACAGCAGTTTTAAATAAAGGCAAAATTGATCTACAGTGTCGTGCACTCAGAATGGGTTGTGATGAACGGAACGCAGTACAGAAGCTCTTTGGGGATGGAACAGTGACCTATTTTTAGATTTAGATATTATGTAGCTCTGTTAACTTTTGGAAAACCTATGGAAATGTAGTTAAAACATTGCTTTTAATTTTTGATAATAGCTGTCATAATTGTGCTATATTTTGTTATATTTCTGTAGACTTTCAGTTAAAAATAAAATTAAGACGATTTATTCCTTCGTGTACTCATTTAGAGCCAGTCTCACTGTGCAGTCCACACTGGCCTTGAACTTCCTATATACTCTAGCCTGACTTTAATTTTGAATCGACTCCCCCTACCTCAACATCCCAAGGGCTGGTATAACAAGAGCGCACGATACCACACCTGGAAAGACTATTTTTGGAGTTGGTAATACTAGGAATCCAAATCAGGACCTCACATTTGCCAGGCAGGCGCTGAACCACTGAGCTAATTCCCCAGCCCCGGCAAGACTATTATAAGTAAGTCTTAGAAAAATTTGACATAAGAGATTTATGTTAGCAGTGATGATCTTTAAAGTATTCATGTTTGGACTTAATACTACATTTATCCCATTTGATGAACTAGTAATACATAAATTATTGCTTATATGTGTGAAATTTCTTTTTGAGTTTTTGATAAATTATTTTAAAATCAGTTTTGTTACTGTTCTTTTGACTGTTCTCTTTCATAAGCATTCAATGCATCAAAAAGACCAAAAAAATGGCAATACACTTTAAATTACCATAACAACTGGTAAGGGAAATAATATTCTCAGGAGGTAGAAACCTAGAGAAGTTTTATTTTAAATACATCATGGTTTTGAAAATTATTAGTTGGTGTTCAGATAGGGTTGGGATGCTTATAATTCTAAAAGCAACTCAGGTTGTTATGATGATATTTCTCAGGAAAACTGAGGATGAAATAAATGATTTTACTCATCTAGTTTGTCCAAGAACCTTGCTATGACAACTCTGTTCATCACTTAACTTGATCAACGAGACACCTTCTTTACAATAGCTGGCTTTCTCAGAGATGACCACATCAATATCACAAATCTGACACTTTAAGAAGCTTTTTCTAAATTAAGTCAACATGTCAGTGTTTAGCAGAACATAAGCACAAAGCACACAAAGAGTAATTACACTGTTCAGTATTATTATCTTTTGGAAATTATGCTGGAAGAGGAGCACAGAAGTTAGATTGATGGCAAGAGCATACGTTTGTAAACCTATTTGACTTGGTTACTTTTTTCTTATTGTTGAGACAAGAATGCCTGATATCCCAAATGAAGGGATGAATGATCTAATTAGCTTACAGTGTTTGGAGGTTTCAGTGCATACTCAACTGGCTCCAAGGCAGGGTGGCGTGGCTAAGGGGCAACTATGAATGGTAGCCTCAAGCAAGAAGAGCATAAAGGACTAAAAAAAAGGAAAAGCACATCTCCTTTGTTCTTTTATATCGTATGCTGGTTATCTGCCCCTGGGTGGGTGCAACATTCACACCAGAACTCCCAGTGCTAGAGAATGAATCAATCACCAATGCTAGACTCAGCCTCCGTCATGACTGATGAGGCTTGGGGGCCATCCACACATAAACCGCAACACTATTAAGGTGTAGATTTTTCTATCTTTGTTAAAATTTAGATTGCTTCATTCAAAGTTTAAAAATAAATACGAGTGCTAAAATATCTGACATTTTGGTGCAGAGCATCATAGATGTTGAAATTTCCATTCCATGCTTCATTTGTTGTTTTCATTTTTCTATTTATTCAATTTGACAATAAAAATTGATGTTTCTCATAAATAAAGCAGGTTCAGCTTGAATTTCGCCATCTATCAAGTTGCTCTTAAAACTGAAAGTGGGTTGTAATTGGATGTAAATTTGTATCATAGTCCAGTGATCAGGAGTCTGATGTTTCCCAGCAGGAGAACTTAATTCACATGCAGGATTTAATTTACTTTTACTTTTGTTTTTGTGAGTTCATGATTTAGCTTTGTTGACACCCCACTCCCCCAAATCCAGTTGTTCTTGATGAAGGGCTGTTGTCCTGGGACCTACACTCTTTGCAAGCTCTTATTAAGAACTCCTTTTTGGCACCATTTTTGTGTTATCAACCAGAGTATGACAGAAAAGTGCGTTCTGCAAATGAGATTTTCTTCTCAATCCAGTCAAAAGAATAATTTTCAACCATAGCAATCAAAGGGATTTTTAAGTAGTGTGTGCACATTTGGCAGTTAATTTACCACTTTCACTCCAACAATATTAGAGTGCTCTCAGCCTTTAAGTAACTTGTCCATTACTTATTTCCCATGAAGTTCCTGTGCTTTTCTTAAGAAAAATCCTTTGGGGACCCCGTGTACTGTCCTTTAGTCTCATGAGATCAGCACTTTGTACTTTTGTTGACTGAGCTAAAAGCTTCTTTTGGCTTTCCTACTGAAAGATAAGTTTCATTTGTTATTTTCCTTGGCTATAGGTTAAGCGTAAAATTATTTAATTGATTTAAGAAAAGCAGTTTGTAAATGATTAAGTATTCAGTACTATGAATCAATTTTAGATCCTTTAGAACATCTTACTTTAACATCTGTTTCTGCCACTTCCTATTAGTATGAAGTTGCAAAAACTGTATCAGGACTGCGGGCTGGAGTTTCTTCCTGTGTATAGTAGAATCCACCTTGTAGTTGACTGGGGGGTGACATGACTTGATTGCATGTCCTCAAATCTTATTTTTGTGCATTGTGGACCTTCAAACTCTTCTGTAGTTGTGGTGAAATATAGTTAATTGTGATATGGCTGCCCCATTTTGCTATATGATATCCTGTCTACCTCCCCAATTCTGTGGTTTTCTACCCATTGTCTACCCTCTTACTCTAATCCCTACCCACTCTCTTACCTGTTATTTTATAAACTCTGTTCTACTCTTCACTTCTATGTTCCATTTTTTGATTCCACAAATGAATAAGATTGTACAATAATTTTCTTTCTGTACCTGATTTATTTCACTTGATATAATGACCCCCTCAGTTCCATCCATGTTGAAGCAAAGGACAAAATTTCTTTCTTTTTATGATTGCATAATATTCCACCACACACACATATACTATATTTTATTTATCCATTTGTCAGTTGATGGACATTTAGTTTGTTCACATTGCAACTGTTGTGAATTGCACAGCAACATTATGAGCATAAAGATATCACTTTAACAAACTGATTTAATATCCTTTGGATATATATCATGCAATAAGACTATCAAATCATACGATAATCTTATTTTTAAATTTTGGAAGAACTTTCATAGTTTACACAATGACTGTATTAATTTATATTCCCATCAGCATTGTATAAGAGTTCCTCTTTCTGCATATTCACAAGTATTTGTGTTTTAAAAGGGTTTATTTTGTTTGATAACAGCCATTCTAAGTGGTAAGAGATGGTATTTCTCAGGGTTTGAGTTTGCATTTCTGTAGTGATTAGTGATACTGAGTATGTCAATACACTTCTTAGATATGTGTATTGCTTGAGAAATGCCTATTTAGATCATTTGTACCTGTAAAAATCAGATTTTTTTGCCATGTAAATATTTACTCCTTGACTCATGAAAAGTTGACACTTTTTCTTTTCATTCTGTAGGTTGTCCTTTGACAATGTTGATTGTTCCCTGTGAAAAATCGTCTTAGTTTTCTATAATTCTATGTAACTGCTTTGTTTTGTTGCATGTATTTGGACCTAGGCTAGAAGATTTTCTTATTTCAATATTTTGAAGTCTTTCTTCTCATATTCTTCTAATAGTTTCATACTTTCAAGTCATGCAGTTGGATTCCCAGTCCATTTTAGGTTAGTTTTTGCATATCATGAGAGGTATAGCTTCATTCTTCTATTCATGCATATCCAGTTTTTCAAATACTATTTGCTGAGAAAAATATAGTCTTCTCTGTAGTGTATTTTCTCAGAGCTTGACTCAAAAACCATTTTACTATATAGAGAAGTAGATTATTTTCTGTTTCATTGGTTTACATGTTTTACTTTTTATTTGTTTTTAAATTGTATTTCTTTATTATGCCAGTGCCATACTTCTTTAGTTGCTGTAACTAACTTTGTAATCTATTTCAGTATAAGGCATCACGATGACTCCAGACCTCTGCCCTCCAGGATTGCTTTAAGGACCCTGGGTCTTTGTTGTTCCATAGGGATTATAAATATAGTTTTTTCTAATTCTATACACAATGCCATATTTTGGTGAGGATTACATGGAATCTGTAGCTCTTTTGGGAAGCATGGACATTTTAACAATACTGACTTTTCCAGTTCGTGAAACTGGACTATTATCCTTTTTTTTCAGTGTACTTTTATGCTTCTTTTCATCACTGTTTCATAATTTTCATTTTAAGAAAATTATATACCTTCAGTTAATTAAGTTTTGTGTGTTTTAACTGCTCTTCATGTGGAAATTGTTAATAGGTTTGCCTCTGTGATTTATTTTGCAATCCATTCTTTGATACATAGATACATTACAGATTTCCCTGTTTATTTTGTGTTCTGTAACTAACTAAATTTGTTCCAACAATTTTGTGATGGAATCTGTAGAGTTTTCTATGTAGAAGATTATGTCATCTGCAGGTTAGGAGTAATGCGACTTCTAATTTTACATTTTGGATGTATTTTAGTCTTTTTTTCATTGTTAAATTGCTCTTCTAAAACTCTAGGAATATTTTGAATAGGAGAGGAAAAAGGGCACATTTTTACTTTGCTCTAGATCTTAGCAGAAGAATTTTGAGTTAAGCTATTTGGAAGGATGTTGGCTGTGGATTTTTATATTTTGCATTGTGTTGATATATTTTTCTTATTTGTAATTCAAAGATGGTCTTTATCATGAAAACATGTTGAATTTTACTGAATGCTTTTTCTCCACCTATTGGGGTGGTTACATAGTTTTGTCTTTCAATCTGTTAATGTACATCATTTATTTTATGTTTTGTGTGTGTTGAACCATGCATGTACTGCAGATAAAGTTCACTTAATCATGATATATACTTTTCTGTGATGTCAGATGTGATTTCTAATATTTTCTTGAATTTTTTCGCATTATTTTGCATTAGAAATGTTGATATTGAGTTCTTTCTGTCCGGTTGTGTGGTCATATTTTGGTATCAAGCTTAATAGAAAGCGTGGAAACTACTTCAGTACCTTGAAATAGTTTGAGAAAAATCAATGTTAGTTCTTTAAAAGTTTGGTAAAACATCGGCAAAATCACGTTGTTCTGGAACCTCTGACAGGAGATTCAATTTGTTTCAACCTAATTACTTTTTATTGGTCATTTTATGTTTTCTATGTCCTCGTGTTTGCTCTATACTATTATATATGTTCAGAAAAGTTGTTTATTTCTTCTTGGTTTTGCATTTTTTCAGTAGATAGTAGTTCATAATAGTCCCTAATGATCCTTTTTATTTCTGTGGAAACAGTTTAAATGATTTGTTTTTTCAGCTCTAAGTTTATGTATGTTGGTCTTCTCTCTTTTTCTCTTGGTTAGGTTGGTGAAAAAATTCTCAGTGTTCTCGGTCTTTTTTGTTGCAAAACACCTTTTACTTTCCTTGATCTTTTGCATTTTTAAATGTTCATTCATTTTAAATATTCATTCATTTGTGCTCTGACCTTATTTCTTTTCTTTCTGCCAATTTTATTAGAGAGTTATTGTGTTTCTGGGGAGACACCATGTTCTAGCTGAAGTTTGCACGTCTGGAGGGAGAGTTGATCCTTGTATGAGCTGGCTCTCCTACTGAAAGGTTTTCCGCCGAAGTTTTGTCTTTGGCTTCACAGGCTACGTTGACACTGAATTCAGTTGGCCCTCTAGTGTAGCCTCTTTGGCTGTAGTAAGTGGCTTCAGACGCTGTGCATGCAGCACAGAGTCAGAGATCCCCTCTATCCTAGAGGCCATGTAATGTTGGAGGCACTCTTGGTGCAGCCAGGTGTGTAACACACAGAAATGGGTAGGACATTCATTTGGCGGATGCTCCAGCAATGGTGGTACTGGGAATACGGAGCCAGGTGTACATCTCCTCATGTACCACTAGGCCAGACTAGCTCTACTGGGGCTGGGCTCATTTGTGACATCACAGTTGCATGGCTTATTTCTACTTGGGTTTCTGTGGTCACACAGCTCTGTGATATTAGGGTATAATGTCTGTGCCAGCCCAGGAATGGAGATATTCAGAGGTTTCTGTTCCTTGGAGCTGTGTGGCTCTTTATACTCTCTCCAGACTATGACAGCAATGAGGTAGAGCAACCTGGGCTCGGAGGTTGTCAGTAGGGAGAATCTGTATGAGATCCTGCTGCAAAACAAATCTACTATGTTGACTCTTCTTCCAGGGTTCCCAGCCTGTGTTGACCAAGGAATTCTCCCATACCTAGGATGATTGGTGCCTCAGCCAAGGGGTTTAGTGAGACTATCCCACTAACCCTTTCTCCTGCAACAGAGAATTTCTTTGTCAGAGTTGTTGGTGTGCAAGTTTGTCTTCCGTCTGAGCCACCACACCAGGGCTCCTTGCCTTGCAAGGTTTGTGTTTTCCTCTTGCTGATTTTTCAGTGCTCTTCCTCAGTCATTCATCTCTAGATCAGATATCACATTTGCTCCTCTTTATGAAGCAGAGTCAAATGATGTGTAAATCTTTGGCCACAATGGCATTATCATGACCAAATATCATTATTACATATAATCACCTATCTTTTTTTTTTTGATGTGGCTAATTCAGAAATCCATGGGATATACCCCTTCATTATACTGATATGTTTGTGATTTATTACTGGATAATATAACTTGCTTATTATAAAAATGCAAGGGAACCAAAGGAGACAAATACTTTTGATTTAGTTGCTAGTTCAATTTAATAACCTTCCATTCATTAGACATCTACACTTACCAAAGGAGTTTCAAAATGCAATATAATAGTCAAGTCATCAATGACCTCAAAGTTTGGTAGTGTCTACATTCTAGTAAAGGGATAAGCAAAGACAGGATGAAACTATTTTTCTTAAAATCAAAACATAAACATGCCATTTGCATTTTAAGGGCATAGATTTTTACTTTAAGCAAAATTATAATAAATTTAATCAACCCAACTTAATACATGTAATAAAGAGGTACTATAGACTTTCTAGAATATGGAGGGAAAGTATATTAACATAAACTATGGACTTTCTGTAAGGGGAGACTATATGGAATACAAGTTAGATATATGGTGAGAGAAAATTTGCATTTCACTGAATGAAGAAGTAAGGAAGTCTTTATTGAAAATCATCACAACAAAGACAAAGACTTTTGCAGAATGGGAAGAGATTTAACTTACCTTCACTGGAACAAAAGAATAGGTAGTTAAGGTCTGTCGTGTTTAGAAAAGTCATGGTTAGAAAACATGATGGTGCATGTTATTAGGTCATCTGTATTTGCTAAACGGCCCTCAGAGGAGATAGTTTCTTACACTTTCACAAAGATGGGAGATATGGAAACTGTCTTTTTTGATGCTTAAATTTCAAAGGCATCTCTACTGGGTTTATAAGAAAGACATTTTTGGATATAAAACTGCAAGAGGCTCGGAGAAAATTTACATCTCAAAGGGACAGAGAAATCATTTAGAATTGGAAGTGTTTTACAAAAGTGACACTAGTGTTCTTAGGAAGAATACATCCAAACTCTCATGGATAGTTAATTGGTCATCTCCTATTTCAACCTACAAATTTGTATGAAATTTTTATAATTATTGCATACTCATTGGAAGACTAGAAAATGAAACAAATAAAACCAACAACTAAAAATGAAAGCTTCTACAATAAATAAAATGGAAAGCATGGAAACATCCCAATATGTGACCAAGTTGCTAATTTAGTCTTGTTGTTTAGTGTTTTTAGCAGGACTCAAAAATAATGACAATAAGATTTCAGAAAAGACCAGGTAGACATTCATAGACTCATGTTTCATAGCTGTAATTAAAATTGCACACATACAACTGTTTTAGGGATGTTAAACTTGAACCTATTAATATGTTAATGAAAAACATTATGACTAAAGGTTTGCTTTTGTTTGCCAGATTATATTTCATTCAAGATGAACAGATGGTCTCTCATTTAGACAAATTGTACTTCACAAGAAAAGACTGACTTCCCTGCTTTACAGCAGATATGTATTCTGCCAACTATTTTTTCAAGCATGATATTTGATAAATAAAATGACAGGTATTAGTATAGTGAATCACACTAGAAGTGGCGAGTTCCTGTAGATCACATTTTCATGTTCTTGGAAGTCAGAAGGTAGTTTGAATTCTACTCCACAGATGAACCATATTTTCAATGCCGGTGATACTGACATTTCAATGTTTTAAGAAATGTTGCTGAATTACAGAGTCTTTGTGATTAAGTTATAAAATGGCACCAGAGAACTATATAAAAACTGTACTCATTAAATTTCTAAATAGCTATAAACTAGTTTCAAATATAATTCTTGTTAATTTTTAAACAATTGCTGGTAATTATTTAGTGGAGGTGGATGAAAAAGAGGGTGATATTCTCTTCAAAAGGGAGAAAATGAGAGTTTGATGTAGTGTATATGTTGTTATTTTAATTGAAACAAGAAAAATTTCCATCTCAATATGTGAGCAATTATATAATTACAGTCATTGCTTCACCATGGACCTCAGCATCATAATAACTATCTCCACTGGCAAATACGAGAACATGGGAGAAAAAAACCCAACTAAAAACTCTTCCCTTAGCTCCAACTATTTCTCCAATTACAGTGTTGCTTCTTTGATCAGTTAATAACCTTCAGTCTCTGTTTCTACTCCATCCATTAATCTTTACTAAAATCCTCTAAAGAAACTTCTGCTAAGATCATCAAACACATTCTTTCATATTGCCAAGGCCTTTTAACATCACAGTCATTCCTTCTTTCTACAGGTTACCATAATCCACTAAACCAGCTGACTCCTCAAGCCAGTTTGATGTTATGCTCTGCTTTTGCTGTTTTTTCTCCATTCCTCCACCAATAATCCCTAGAGAAGCTGTATAAATTTGTTGTGTCTATTCTTTTCTCTACATCTCCACTGTCATCTACCTTGTGTAAGTCGGTTCTTATTGTCATGATTGCCAGTTTTTCCTTGTTATCCTTTTATATGTGTTGCTTTTCAATCTATTCTCCAATCAGTATGTAGAATTAATCTCTAATAAGAGAGTCTAATCACTCC